>WAAD01014541.1:616-148037 GCA_013389945.1 Fregata magnificens
GGTAGCCATGAAGTTGGTCATAAGCAAAAATAGTGGTGGTTCATTGTCACATGGTAACTGTCTTGTGCCTGGAATTGCTGTTCTCCATATTAATAGAGGAGTGCTTCCCTAAGTGGAGGTGTTGAGAGTAAATTTTTTGTTGTTTTCTGGACTCTCATTGGAGTTTATGTATAGGAAAACTTGATGGAAGAGAAATGTACTCACTAGGCTTGGGAATGTCATGTAAAGATTTTGTTTGGGTTTTGATTATTTCAATAAAAATAGAAAGAGTGAAATTTTATTTTCTTCTTCCACCAGCCCTGTATTCAAGAAATCAGGAGAAAGGGGAGGGGTACCAGGTTGGCTCTGGGCAGAACAGTGGCAGTACTGGCTGTATGGATGTCACTTATGTGCTGCTTGAATTTGGACATCAGCAGTTTTGACAATGATAACTGGAATGGGAAAGGTACTAGGAGGTGGGGAGTGCTGTCATTCTCCTCATGCAGCACTAGGCTGGTGGGATGATACCACTGACATAATTGACAAAGAGTTGCAGTACCAGACCATTCTAATTTTCTCACTCTATATGTTGAGGAGAGAAATACTGGGTATGACCAAAGCTTTATGAGGAGCTACTACTGTTCCTGACCCTGCTGTCTCATTTGCATACTGTTTTAAGAGCTCTGGCAGAGCTGTTACCAAGGCTTATGACAGGGTGAGGGAGGAAAGAAAATGAAATTCATGCAACAGCAGAGAAGAAAAGGCAGAGCGAGAAAGCCTGGGGGGAAGAAGGAAGATGAATATGCCATTTGGGGACTTTTGAGACGAATTGCCCTCTGAGGGAGGTTGTGCTCAGCACATGCTTTGCTCATTTACTCAAAACTGAGAGCTATTTTGAAACTGCAAGCCTATGTCATATGACTGCGTATAACACGTCTGCCCTGACGCACTTGCATCTCCTTCAGGGGTCTCTGCCGCTATGATCTCCTCCTAACTAAGCAAAGCACATGAAAATAATGCAACTAGTTACCACTGCCAAATAAGTGTAAATTTTGAAATCAGCCCATATCTGCTCTATAAGTCATTCTATTTTAATTTAGACCTAATGCACCGCACAGAAGATAGGGCAACATTTCTCTTGGCTTAAATGAAGCAGTCCATTAAGTAGACCTATCTATGGGTCTAAATCCAAGCCTACAGTACTGTGGCAGAAAACAGCTCCGGATTTCTCTGCGACTTGGTAAAGCTTTCATTAATTTTTTCCCCTCTTCCATGGAGGAGTATGGACTTGCAATTACGCTAGAATTCAAGGTTACACAAGCTTGCTGTTGATGCCTGTTGTGTGGCCTCTGGCCAATTCTCTTGGTGTATTATCCATAGACTCTTCTGCCAAAATCCTGACTCTTTCAAGCTGAGACTTTAAAAAAAATGCAATTCCTGTAGTTAGTCCCCAAGTCATTAGGTACCTTAAATGCATGTAATAGCCAAACTTTAGATATCAGGGCATTAAAATTCATGCTGTTATTTATAGCTGTTAGCATGTACATACGTGACACAGGATAAAACTGAATAGCTAGCACAAGATAATGAATTCTGAAAAGTTCTAGAATAAAACTACGGATACTTATGAGCAATCATAACTTTTGCCAAGAAAGCAGACTTTTCTTTTAGAGCATATCTCTCTGCTCTCAGCAGTAAGAAGAGAGAATATATAAACTATACAACAGCCAAGGGGCTTAACATTCAGTTTTGCTACAACAGATTTGTAAGGGGGGGGAGTGTTTGAGGGAAACATTCTGCTCCCTTTGCTCTTTCAGAGTTATAACTTTGGAAGATGAAAAACTTTATTCTCTTTGCTGTAATACTTTTGATATTGGCACTGCTAGGCAAGAGTAATCTTCACTTACCCGCTTCATGCACTGGTGAAGTTTTTCATGACAGTGCCTGTGCAATTAGATAATACTTCTGAAATTTTCAGTGTCTAGTAGTGGGACACAAGTGAAAACTTGTGAGCTGAAAAAGTGCAACAAAGGGTGGAACCTAACTGGGTATGTGAATTAAAGAACCAGTTTGACATTCAAATGAAGTGAAAAAAGCAGGCAGCAGAATTGTGAAAGGTTTTTCCTCTGAGAGACCCAAGTGAACGAAACCCAATTTGAATCTCTTTATTAAAGTAACAATTTGCAGATAACATTCAGTCTTGGAGGCTGTGCAAGGCTTGGTATCAAATCTAACCATGTTAGATTCTGAAGAGATCTTGAACTAAGGGTCCTGCCCAGAGGAAACTGAACAGGAAGGCTTCAAGGTATTCAGAGGTGGTAGCTGTCCTGCAGGCTCTCCTGTCAAAACAGGACCATGATAGAGACAGAAAATAAATGCTTCGTAGCTTGGAGCAGGAGGAGGCACAGAGAAAAAGGATGGGAAGAGATTGATACAAAAGTTTGGGGAGGCTTTGATGCTACCTCTGCTATAGGTACTTGTTTCTAAGATGACTGCCTTAGGCGGCTAGGGGGAACTAGCAAGAGGAAGGAGGGCTTGCAAGTTTCTGTGGACAACGCATTAATCCTTACTCTTCATGGCCTACCCACTCCCTTGTCCCGTCACTTCTTTTTAGCCAAAATGACTAAATGGCAGTTACCCAAATGCTTCAGAAGTGAAATATAACTAAAGCCAGGGGAAAAAAGTATGATAGTGACACACCCCTACATCTGTTCATCTGGCAGAAGACGGTGACAGCCAATCTCTCAGCTGCTCCAAAGCAGCAGGTGTCTTGGGATGCTCATAAAGGCTGACTACTCTAAATTTTCCAAAAATCTACATATACATCTGTACCCATAACATAGGCTAAAGATTCATTATGAGAATTCTGATATATTCTTTATTCAGTTATCTTCCCCACCCACAGTGGGACAGCTTCTGCTGCTTAAAAATGAAAGTGAGAGTGGCAGGTGAGATGGGAGAGACATTTTACATACCTAATACATAGTTAATTTTTCACATCTGAAAGTCATGTACATGTTTTGAGTGTTGTATTCATTGAAAGGCGATTCATCAGCTAGGCTAGTTTAATAGCTGCTTCCCAGTAGGTATCCACCCCACACACACACACCCACCCCAATTTGTACCCAATGTACTTGGAGGTAACAAGTTACACTGTGCTCTGCCTAAAGTGTGAATAGTAATACTTGGAAATGTCTGTTTTATGTAAGGCATGGAGAGCATTCTGTGAACCACAGATAAAAGGTGCTGAAGATGTAAAGCAAAGAACCTTTTCAATACTGAATACTACCCTGTTTGCCTGGCAATGAAAATGTCTGCATTTTTCACCTGGACAAACAGTCTGGAAGTTGGAAGAAGTAATAGAAGAGGCCTTCTTCAGACAGCTGAAACAAGCCTCATGTTTTCAGGCCTTAGTCTTCATGGGAACTTTAACCAGCCTGGTATCTGCTCAAAGGTTAACACAGAAGGGTGCAAGCAATCCAGAAGGTTTCTGGAGTGCATTGATGGTAACTTCCTGACACAGCTGGTGAAGGACCTGACGAAGGGAGGCACTCTGCTGGGCCTGATACTTACAAATGAGGAAGAACTTGTCAGGAATATGAAGGTAGGGGCAACCTTGGCTGCACTGACCATGGGATGCTGGAGTTCAAGATCCTGAGAGAAAGAAACAAGGCAAATAGCAGGATCACAACCCCTGACTGCAGAAGAGCAGATTTGGCCTGTTTAGGAGTCTCCTTGGAAGAATGCTGTGGGGTACAGTCCAAGAGAGCTGCTTGGGAGTTTTGTTGTTGTTTTCTTCATAAGGATCGCCTCCTCCAAGCTTAAGAATAGTCCCTCCCAACATGCAGGAAGTCAAGCAAAGGTGGTAGGAGGCCTGTGTGAATGAACAATGATCTCCTGATGAAATTAGACATAAAACAGAAGTGTATACAAGGTGCAAGAAGGTCAGATGACCCAGGAGGAGTATAGAGACCAAATGTGCAGGGAGAGGGTTAGGAATGCCAAAGCCCACCTAGAATTGAATCTGGCAAGGGACCTTAAGACCAACAAGAGCAGCTTCCTACAGGTATATCAGCAGCACAGGGAAGACCAAGAAAAACATGGGCCCAATGCTGAATGGGGAAGAGGACGTGATGACAAATGGCATGGAAAAGACTGATATGCTCAATGCCTTCTTTGCTTTGATCTTTACTGGTAAGACTTGTCTTCAGAAATCCCAGGCCCTTGAGACCAGTGGGAAAGTCTACGGGAAGGAAGACTTACCTTGGTGGACAAGGATCAGGTTAGAGGATTTTTAAACAAACTGGTCATGCACAAATCCATGGGGCCAGGTGGGATGCACCCATGCACACTGAGGAAGATGGCTGATGTCATTGTGTGACCGCTTTTGATCTTTGGAAGGTTGCACTGATAGAGGGAGGTTCCTGGGGACTGGAAGAGAGCGAATGTTGCTCCTGTCTTCATGAAGAGCAGGAAGGAAGATCTGGGAAACTACAGGCCAGTCAGCTTTACCTTGATCCCTGGGAAGGTAATGGGGTGAATAATTCTGGAAACCATTTCCAAACATAACAAGAATATGAGAAGGTGATTAGAGTAGTCAGCATGGATTTGTGAAGGGGAAATTATGCCTGAATTGCATGACAGCCTTCTGCATGAAATAACTGACTTGGTGGATGCAACTAGATGATCAGTGGATGTTTTTCTCAACTTTAGTAAGGCTTTCAACACTGTTTCACAAAACATCCTCACAGACAAACTGATGAAGTATGGACTAGATAAGTGAATAGTGAGGTAGATTGAAAACTGGTTGAATTGTGAGGCTCAAAGGGTCGTGATCAGGAGCATAAAGTCCAGCCGGGGATCAGTCATTAGTGGTGTAACCCAGAGGTCAACACTGGAGCCAATACTGTTTAATATCTTCATTAATCATGTGGATGATGGGGCAGAGTGTACCCTCAGAAAGTCTGCAGATGATACAGAACTGGGAGGAGTGGTTGACAGATAATTGTGCTCCCATTCAGAGGGACCTTGACAGGCTGGACAGAGGGCAGAGAGGAACCTCATGAAGTTCAACAAAAGGATGTGCAAAGTCCCAGACCTTGGGAGGAATAACCCCATGTGCCAGTACATGCTGCGGGTCAACTGACTGGAAAGAAGCTTTGCAGAAAAAGACCTGGGGGTCCTGGTGGACACCAAGGTGAATGTGAGCCAGCAATGTGCTCTTGCGGCAAGGAAGGCCAACTGCATTGTGGGTTGCATTAGGAAGAGTGTCACCAGCAGGTTGGAGGAGGTGATCCTTTCCCTCTACCCAGCCCTGGTGAGACCACAACTGGAGTGCCATGTCCATTTCTGGGTTTCCCAGTACAAGAGAGACATGGACATACTGGAGTGAGTCTATTGAAGGTCCACTAAGATGATTAAGGGACTAGAGCGTGTGCATATCTTATCAATGTGCATGAGTGTCTCTTGGGAGGGAGTAAAGAAGATGGAGCCAGACTCTTCTCAGTGGTATCCAAGAGGCAATGGGTGTGAACTGAAATACAGGTAACTCCATTTAAGCACAATAAAAAAACCCCCTTATTACTGGGAGAGTGGCTTTCCACTGGCTTGGTCCCAGACAGTTTGTGGACTCCCCATCCTTGGAGATGTTCTGTGTCCAGTTAGACTTCATATTGAGAAACCTTGCTTTAGTCTACCCTGTTTTGACCAAGGGGCTTGGACTAGAAAAATTCTAGATGTCCCTTCCAACCTCAATAATTCTTTGTGCGAGTATATGAAACTAAAATATGACCACCATAGGAACCAGAACCCTGCTGAAGTCTTGTGAAAATGATACTAAATTGTAGCATTTGAAGATAAAATTATGAATACAACTAAGTGATGGATTTTCCATACTTTTAAGAATTAATAAGCATCCGGATCTTTCTGTCAATAGTTGAGTCCCGATGTCTGCCTGTGGATGGACTGTGAATAGAGTTTGCAGATTTGACAGCATTGCAACCACTTTGAAGAAAAGAGATGAAAACCCCCACCTCATCAGAGACATCCTATATACATCAGAGATATATTTAATCTAGCTGGTAGCTACAAGGTGGAACTTCTCATTGTAGGCTCTTCGAAGATACTAAGAGAAAACAAACCAATGTATGGCACAGTGGGCAATAAAATAATTTTTAAAATGTTAAGCACTTTATCAGATTTTTCTTTAATAGAGGTTATTATGTGCATGTCTGGACTAAGAACACTCAATGACATGCACATGACATGCTAGTGTCAACTGACATGCTAACATTTCGGTCAGCATGGTCAAATTGGTGATGCTTGGCTTGGGCCTAGTCCCTGGGACTTTCTGGTGTGTACAGTTTTCCCTTATAGGAGGTAGGAAATGGTTACTTGGGCAGCTAGCCCATACTGCTGGGGTTTTTGTGCTTGGCCACATGCAGACAGAGATATTTCTGCATCTATGGAGGGTGGAGCGGCTCGGGGAGTGTAAAGGAAGTGGTATTGGAGCCAGACCTCTTCTGTATGAGTCCATGAAAACATTGTCTGCAAAGAGAAGTATCAAAATGTGACTCTCCTCATCTGCTGGATCCCTTTAACTGTGGGACTCTTCCTGTGTTTGAGCAGAGCTCACTGGTTTGGTTTTTTTTTTTTTAAACACCTGGATATAGTAATGGTAATATCCATGTTTTGGAATAGGCTTTAGTAAGAGTATGCACTAATAAATTTAGGACACTCATATTTGTTTCCCTCTGCTGCTGCAGAATTTCAGCTTCGCATCTTCCACCTCTCACAAATATGATCTCTTCTTACATTCCCTTACTGTACCTTTTCCTAATTTGAAATCTTCTGTAGGTCTAAGGCAAAAAGCGGAATCTGAACAGTGTATGCCTCATGTCATGGGAAAAGTTCTATGCTTTTCCTTTATGCCTCTAACACTGTCACCAAGACTTTGGCTCTAAGCAATTTCATCCCTAACAGCAACTTTAAGTGTTAATGCAAAGTTGGTTTTCCTTGTTACTGGCTCATCTGCCTATTGAATTTGTTGATTCTTGCTATTCATTGTTTTGGTAAATCTGATCAGCTGGAAGGGCAAGACATGTCTTCAAGTCTGAGAGGGGCACCTATCCTCTCCACATCTGGTGTTACGGAACTACTATGTAATAGAGTGGACTTGTATATTTAGTAACACTGTGTGGCAAATATATGGTTACATACAGTAAAATCCCAGTTATCCAAACCTCCATTTATAAACAGTCTCTGTAATTCCCTCTTCTCTTGACTGCTGATCATTTGAACTCAACGTTATCCAAATACACTGAATAAACCAAATGTGGTTTGGCAACCAGGCTTCTATTATATTTAAGCTTGATTCATAATGTGGCAATAGTCCGGTAATGATACATATCCACTTTTCCATAACGTACTCAAAAACCTGTGGATAAAACACGGCTGCATAAATGCTAGGACTCTTTGCTTCAAATTACAGTGGTGGGAGAAGAGAATGTATTTTTAAGAGCACACAAAAAAAGTTTCCTGCTTACTCAGTTACAAAGTACTGTAAGGAACAGTGTAAATGCCTCCACAGTGCTTTCAGTGATGCTTTCCCTCACTTTCCTACAAATATTCTGGATATGGAACCTCTTACTGGCTGTGAATAAAGCCATTTGAATCTGACCCTTTTTTGTATATTGCTAATTTTCAAGAAATTGGTAGCATGCTGCTCAGCTCCCACCTTTGTCCACTAACTATGCTTTGGAATAGTGAAACCACCTCCACTTTCCTTCCCCTGCAGAAATTGTTCCTTCCCAGCTGGTGGCCTAAATGTGACTCCTGCCACATCCCCATTTGTATCGCCTGCTCTAAAACAGGAAATTATAATAAAAATTTCCTGAGGCTTCTGTCATACCTGAGGGAGATATAGCTTGTGTGATTCAAACTCTACTTTGCAGGCTTTGTCTCCTTCTGCTGAGAGGGGTATGACAACCTAATTCCAGTTCAATAATCCATAGAAAGGAGGTAGAGCTCATTCTTCATAGCTTTTTGCCTGCTCACCACCCTCATATGCAAACAGTCTTACTCACAACTGCTTCAGCTCTGTGATACTTCCTTGGGTGCCTGTTGCTGGAGGAATTCCTCTGTGTTTCTCTGGAAGGCAGAAAATGCTCTTAAGCCTGTAGTTAGAAGTGTCTGTTTCTGTAGAACCTGTAGGCAGCACTACGTTAACCAGTCATGTTTTATCTTTAACTATCTTATGCTAATATATGCTGGTGGAAGAACAGCAAGGGGAGTGAAAATCAGGCCTCAGAGGTGAAAAAAAAGATATTTTTCACAGACTCCCCAAGGGGACTCTACAGAGTTTGCTGCAGCATAGAAAACAATTAACTGATTGTTGGAAAGGGAGGACACCTGAAAAAAGGATCCTTCCTACCAGCAGGCAGGCATATTTGGTTACAATATTCCTATACTGAGTTCTTATATGTATTTCTATAAAATGTTTAGAATGTATTGGTTCTAATAAAACCTAGTCTCCAGGTTTCAAAACCCTCTTGGTGTATTTTGAGGAGTTCAGCTTGCAAGAGAGGTTCAGGAAGATTCTCTTGAGAGTTCTTGCTGATTCTAGTCATTTTGAATTTGAGTAGGTTTACAAAAATTCCTTCCTGAGGACAGTAAAACCTCAAAAGTTCGTGGGTATTTTTTGTTTGGTTTAGAATTGATCTTTCTCTTATCTAAAGCAGAGAAAAAATTCTGTGAGTATTTGAATTTTGAATACTTTAAACCAAAACCCCCCTGGAACTTCATCTGCAGCCTAGAATAAAATTCTACAAACATTTAAATAAATGATTGTGAACACATTGGAGGTACCATTTTTTTCAATGGAATGTCACCATTGTCTCACTTAATGAGATGATCCTGCCTTTCTAAAAGTTGTATTGGCTCACTGGAGTGGGGGTGTTTTTTTGAGTGCTAAAGAAATTCCTGCTGATGACAAATTGTCTTTGTATGAAGTGTGAACCAGAATCCTTCTGACCAGTTGTGCTTACTAAAGTTCCCACACGCTATTTTTGCAATAACAGTGGAAGTGTATTTGTTTGCCAGACTATTCAGTCCAAAATTCTATTAACATTAGGTATGCTCTCCTACTTCCACCATGTTCTTAATGCAATTTTTAATGGAGTCTAATACCATTCCTTTTGTCTTGTCTAAAGCCTTAGCATTATTTTTTCTTTTTTCAGTACAACACATGGATTCAAATAGCTCAGAATCAAATTGTAGCTTCACTGGAAGTCTACATAGCTGTGACAGTTCACATCACTTAATGATATGGGGCCTCAAGTGCTTCTTGATTTGGGGTAATTGGCATAGATGGGCCTGAGTCTTTTTCTATCCCTGTGGTTGAGAATGAACACTTTGGTTTGGTTTTAATGTCAAGATTCCTGCTGAATTCAGGAGAGAATGGATTAATGCCTGGAAATGGCTGTTGGATCCTTGGTCTGTCAAAGATGTGGTTAGGGAAGTCTCTCGTTCTCTCGCTCAGTTACTGTGTGACCTTCAATAAGTCCTTCCACTTCTGCTTTCTCCATTTTCAGTAGGTAAAGGATGATAATGGTTACCAAATCTCTTTAGGTTTATTGTAAGAATTAATTGACTAATAATTTTAAAGCCTTCTAGCTCATCAAAAGATAGTTCAGACTATTATTTCCCCACCCCCCCCTTATTAATGACCTAAGAGGGGTTTGAACTAGTGAAGAAGAGGTGAAAATATATATCCCATTATTAGTTCCAAGAAACATCCACCACTTCTAAATCATAAAAAGGAAGCACAAATTGTTTGGCAGGTTTCCAACACTGGCTATGAATGATTCTTATTGAAATTGCTGAATCATTCTGCACAATGTTTTATGTTCTTTAAAAATTCGCATGTTCAGTAAATCACCCTGCAACTCCAATGTTACTTAAATTAACAAATGAGTTTTATCAGGCCATTAATTCAGGCTTTTAAAAATTTTATACAGCTGCTATAGATTTGTGTAAAGTATTCAATATGCTTGATCATTCTGTATTGATTTTAAAATTCAAAAGCATGAGCCTGAGCTTTAACAGCACCTCGTTGGTTTGAACCTCCTTTAGCTTAATGGCCTTAATTTGCTTTAGCTGATACATGTTCAGTGTGGAAAATTTAAGGACCAAAGTAAAAGTGGTGAAAGGCAACAGAATTGTAGAATAGGTTTAGGAAACAAAGGATGTGGGATAAAGGAAGATAAAGTGAATTTGGGCACAGTCCAGCTGGAATAGAAGATGATCAAAAGAAACAGGTATATATGATGCTCCCAAAGGCCACAGGTGGTGTGGATGTCTTGCTGCCATTTGTGCTTTTGGAAATCTCCTAAGATTTGGAAATCTCCTAAAGCCTTGATTCTTCTCTTAAATTCAATAGCAAATCTTCTGATGACTTTGTTGGAGCAAAATCAAGCTTTAGCTGTTTGAGGTATCTCACAAAGAGGTCAAGGACCAGTTGTTTCAAAGGACTGTATAGGAACAATTAATAAGCAAGTATAGGCTGTATTTGAAGAACCGATGGGATAATTGCCCCTTTTTACAGCACCGATAGAGAAAGTTGACAGTGGTCACTGCCAGGGGAGTTTGGAATAGACTTGATAGTTGCTTCTAGGATGTGGAGTAGTGAAATCAGTTTTCTTTGGAGAAGCGCAACTTTTGGCTTTTAGTTTTCTCTATCTGCTTTGATCTTTCTAGTGGGAGTCCAGAATGGCCTCCTTTTTGTACAAGGTTGTCGTGTTATCAACTGGATACTTCTGTACATGCAAACCTTACCGTAGTGTGGTCATTTACTAAATTTAGTAAATACCTCAAGGTTTTTATTATGCTGTTAACTTTCTTTAGTTGAAAGGCTTGCTATTTCTGGGGATGAATGAACAGATACCAAAAGGTTTAATAGTAGAAGAGTTGTCATGTAGTTTGAATGATAATCAAGACAACTGTTCTAGGTTGGCATTTCTTTCCTCCTCATCCGTTGGCAGAACTAAACTTGGAGAAGTATAAGGTTTTTTAAGATTATAATTCATATTGCTTGCTGAAGCCTTAGGGTATATTTCCTGTAGGAATAGGTGGCATAACAGTAGTAAAAGTCTGGCCAGTACATTTGTATGACCCTAGTTGCCGTCCACTGCATCTATTACAATCCAGCTGATTAAAGACTTTGCAACCAGCATCCATGAGGATCCTGTCACTTGGTCCCATAACATTCTAAGCCAACTTTGTTGCTCATTCTAGCAGCAGTTCTTTGTGGCTCACTGTCTGATTCCAATTTCTGACCTGATACCCAATTTGGGAGTAATGATGCTATTGCTCAGCTATCTCTAAATTCCATCAGTAGTATTTTTCCATTGTTTTCTGATTTCCTCAGTCGCTGTTGTATGCTCCAGCTTACTAGGCTTCTAGGGGGAGGACATAAAAGTGAATTTTGTATCTAGACGTTCCACTCTGAAAGCATCTGAGAATGATTAGAAAGTAATTGCTTTGAAATAATAGAAGACTTGGGAGAACCACGTAGCATAAGCACACCACTTCTGGGATTTCAGGATATGGCAGTGCTTCCTCCTGGTCAGAAGCTGTAGTGATGGACATTTGCACATCACAACAGTTGTACAGAGAGCTTGCTTCTCCCTGGTGAATGCTGAATTGCCCTCAAACTGTGCCCAATCCTATGTTCTCTTGGTCAGAAAGTCCATCTTTCACAGTGATGGGCTGATGCCTGACAGGCTAATGTTGTTAATGTTCCTAGAGTTGATTGCTTGTGTCTTTTTAGGGATAGCTACCTGTAGTGTTTTCTGTTAGGACGCTGTTGCTTTTGGAGAACAGGTAGTCTTTTGTCTGGCCCAAAACACATGAGGGAAGACCAGTACAAAATAGAATTTGCAGCTTCTTTCACACATGTCTCAGTCTCTTTAAAATATCCCTGCTTAGCAAACTTGTACCATTTGCTCTTTAAATCCCTCTGGAATTTACATGTTCCAGGACTAACCTGTGCTTTCCACTAACTATCCACTTTTACATTTGTGGAAGAAGTAATAGTGGGTATACTAGTAGTAGCCTGGTTTGTCACTGTACTGAGAGAGCATAGCATGGCCACAGAAATGGTGCAGAATGGCTGGATCTTGGGACAGTCTCTCATTGAATCTTCTTGTCCTTATTAATCGCTATTATCTTTTGGTAGTTGAAAGTAGAACGGTATCTTCCTAGCTGCAAACTCTGTTACATATGATGAAATGCTGTACTAAGAGCTCTGGAGGAATTAACTCTCTCATTGCTGCCTTCTTTTCTGTGCATGAGATGTTATAATGCTGAATTTCTGCACAAACATTTGGATAGAATCTGTTTCTTGTTCCATTAGCATCCTGTTCTGACCAAGGGGATTAACTGCTTGTGGAATCAGGTGCTTTTCACTGTCAACAAGGAGATCAGTATCTGGTCCTAAAGTATCATAGATGTGATGGTGGGTCTTTAGAAGCTGCATTCTAAGAAGAGGTGTGCTAATTGGCTCTTTTACAGCTGTGATAGAGAAAGCTGACAGTGGTTGCCGCCACTGTGTTCTTTCAGGTATAAGGAAAGTTCTATGATCATACTGATATATGCTAATGTCTCACCTGTATTGTCTGGGAAATCAGATGCATTTTCTAATTCTTTTTTCTGTTTCGTTTTATGGTGTCACTCTAGTGAACAACTTGATAAATGCACTCAGTTATGATTTTTTTTTTAATACAAACCCTGTTTGGGCCAGAATAGAAATCCAGCACTTGAACAACCTGAAACCCACTTCTTGCTTACTCTGAAACTGGAGATGCAGATTGAAGTTCTATTCCTAGTAATGGGCCACATGGAAATACTTCTTAATTTTGATGGAGAATCCAGGTTGAAATCCCAGTCTGAATTTTCATAGTGTATTCTCTCTGTTTTACTTTTTCTCCATAGTTCCCCAAGTAAATTTCCAAGCTTTCAAAACCTTCACATTTTTTAATGTGTGTTTTCCCTTATTTTGACAGAGACTATCTTTTAAGGTGGTTCTTGCAACAATTACAGGCATGTATAATCAAATTTCAAGCTAATAATGGTAAAATATCACTTCTTTCAATACTTTTCCTCTGTCAATATTTGTAGAATTTTTCACAAAGGTGAAAATCGTTTCTGTGCAGGCAAACCATGCAGTCTCCTGGTGAACCATTAAATTTCATTAGCTTTTTTTGGTGGTGGTGGTGGTGGGAGTTTAAGAAATGCGGTAGCTGTGTGCTGGCCCTTGGGGGGAAATTTTTTTTTTTAAGTGAAGGTTCCTCTTGAGCTTTCTATACTTACAGCTCTAAATGAGACTAATCTGTGGTAGGTGCTGAGACTCTCAACATGGCAGAGTAAAGTTTGGCCTACAGACTTACCATGCACCAGTTTTGAATGGCACTTGCAAGAAACACCATGGCAATAGACTGGCACACTTGTCACAGCTGAGATCTTTTGAGCTATGGCCTTTAGGTCAAAGTCTCTTGCTGCTAGGCTGTAACTTGAATTTGTGAGCAGCTTCTCAGGCGACCTGTGATAGGATGCTGTTTCTTGCCTGTTGGAGAGCAACAGTGGGAGCTGCTTTGTGTTTAGATCTGCAACGCTGAAGATTCAGTAAGTTCAATCTGCTTCCCAGGGGGAAGTTGGGAGGGCCATAGACCATCGCCAGTACTTTTGTCCCTATTATGATTCAAATGTCTATACAGAAAATCTCAATAGATCTTTCTTCCTCAGGTCTCAGAATCCTTTCCCCTCTTATCAGCAGAGTATGAACAAAAGCTTCGAAGTGTTGAGGAAAGAAAGAAATGGGATTTGTGCCTGGATAGGACTAGACTCGCTTAGAAGAGGCAATGGAAAAGTACCTGTTGGGGTGGGGGGAAAGGTCAGTTTCTCAGAGGTAGTGTTTCTGTGATGTACTTAACTGGGAGAGAATTGTTTCTTATCTATTGCCTTTTGTATTCAAGGTACTGCAGAATGCTTTCAATAATGAATTAGAACTGCAATGCCTATGCAAGCAAATGTAGCTGCAATTATATATTTGGCAAAAACTTGCATCCTGTCTAGAACAAGTTGAAGGTGTTATAAAACACAAAGATGTTTGGTTCAGGACTAGAGTGTATCGTCCTCCAAAACTGTCTAGAGCCAGTGGCAAGCATCAGACTCCCTTAATCTTTACTGAGCATTAGACAAAAGTTTGTTATACAATGCCAAATTCATTGTAAACAAATGTTCTAGCCAAATCTGAACCCACAGAAGACCACACTTTTATGACTTGTTATGTATTCTTCCAAAGATATTAATCATTTAATATATACTATCAAGTACAGATACCTGGACAAACTCCTGCAAAATTGCTGGGAGAATATTACTTATGTTGGACTATGAGTAAATATGTAATGTAGGAAAGAGTAAAATTTACTCAAAGTTGAATCAGCCTCAAAACTATTCACATGCTAATGAGCATTTCCCTCAAATTGTCAGAGGGGTTTTTTTTAATAAAAAAGAAATTAAAAAAGAAATCTTCCACCCCCCACTAAAGCAGGGTCAGCCAGACCAGGTTGTCCAGCTGGGTTTTGAATATCTTCATGGATGGAGACTCTGCAGCCTCTCCGGGTAACCTGTGCCAGTGTTTGATCACCCTCACAGTAAAAAAAAAGTTTCTTCTTTCATTCATACGTACATTTTTGTTGTATTTCAATTTGTGCTAGTTGCCTCTCGTACTACTATGTCTGAGTTTTGCTGTACTTTCTCTAATAGCTGTTATATTTTGTATAGTTAAATGTTATCAAAACAGTTAATTTCTGTTTTGATTTTGAAAATGTTCACTTGCTAGCACCCTAGTTTCTTCAGGGAAAACAGATTCCATAAAACTGAAGATTTTAAGATGCAGGAGGGATTCAACAGGCTGCAAAAAAGACCTTTCTCTAAGCAGACAACAGTAATTTCATTTGTTTCTGTTCTGATTGTGCCATGGTTATAATAGAGCCTGGGCATCGGGGGAGATAAGCAAAAAAAACCCCAAAAAAACCAGAAAGAGCTTGATTCAAGTGATTCTGGGCCTTTACATGTAGACAAAGTAGATAGGTACTTATGACAGCCAACTGATGGCTCCAGTAAAATCATAGCATTAAGGAAGAGTACCATAAGAAAAAATTTTTCTTTTTTTTTTTTTGTCCTCAAGAATGAGGGTGTTACAAGATTTGTCCTTGCCCCTGCGGGTGAGATGATTCAATTTTGCAGTCACAGCAAAATTATTCCTCAAGGCAGGCACCGTTTCACTGTATGGCTAGCGACACTGAGCTCAAACAAACTCACCCTTTCAGAGATGCAGGGCAACAGATTAAGATTGTATTTTTTTACACCAGCACAGGTAGATGCCCTATATTTTCTGTGGCTCTGTCCTCGCTGTGCCTCCACACTGTACCCTCTTCATGACCCCGCTGAAACTATTTAGTGTTGTTGGTCAGGAAAGAAATCTTTCTGTACCTGGTTTCTATCTGCTGGTTATGATCCCCTCCCTCCTGGCTGGCAGAGCCAAATGCAGGGTGGGGCCATGGCTTTTCTTATCTTTGAGAAGTAAAATGCAATTTTGTCTATAACGTGGACAAAAGCTTGCACTAGTCCTAAACTTGACTATTAGCATGGAAAAGGCTGCTTCTCAGGCCATTATAATAATAGCTAAAACTCTGTGCACAACCTCAACTGTTACTCTTGAGCACTTCAGAGAAATGCATTAGTTAATTACTAACTATTATTACTGCCAGCTGGTACCTGGTTAAGTTTGCGGTTTATTTTACTGCAGCCTGCTGTGAAATAGCTCTTCTGTTCCATGGTATGCAGATGTTTTCCTTGAACCTGAGAAACTCTGAGTAGAGGTAAACACACTGGTTGTTCTTAATGGGCAGCTCTTTTGTGAACCCTTATTTCTCAGATGTCTGCTTCCCATCTATTCTGTTACTTACCTGTTCTCCCACTGTCTATGAATTTAGTGCTAGCTTCTATGCCTGCGTTCTGCTACCTACGTATGGCATAACGTAGGCAACAGAAGTTGCTTCATACTCTTTTACAGAGGTGACACTTGTAGGAACATCTCCATTTAATGGTCCCCAACACTATAATTCATTCTTGCAGCAGTAAATGCTAAAGATGCAAAACCTGATGGTTAGCTATACCTCTGTCACATAGTGGCTCTGGTTTACTTATTTCAGTAACTATAACAACATCCATGCCTTTCATCTGAAGGATATCAGTATGATAATGAGCATGTATGAATAATAAGTTATCCAGTTTAGTGACCAAATTGGGTTGGAAGAAAATAATTTCAAGTCAACCAAAGCATGCTATTTACCTCAAGCTAAAATGTTTTTGTTTTATTTTGTGTTTTTTCCCTTCAATTCCATAATATCTATTTCTCCTGTTTCTTCTTTATCAGAAATTTTATTTCAGTTTTTGGAACACAGCATTTAGATTTCTATAAATCTTTTTTCTGTTGGA
Source organism: Fregata magnificens (assembly GCA_013389945.1). Lineage (NCBI taxonomy): Eukaryota > Metazoa > Chordata > Aves > Suliformes > Fregatidae > Fregata > Fregata magnificens. Next base: position 17,156 of record WAAD01014541.1, read on the forward strand.
GTTCTCTTCTAACTTGTTTGAATTGCTATGGTAGACTTCAAATTGACAACTTTAAATGACACTTTTGCTTGTTTCTGTAATATATCAAATATAGCATTTACTTGGTTTTATTATTCTGTCTTGTTGCAAGTGTTTATACACTCACCAACGCAGCTGTATTTATGAGCTATTTAGTAGTCACTTGGATCCAACAGAGGCTGCATTCTACTAAAGGGATGCAGTGTAAGAGAGACCTGTCTCAATTTAAGAAGTGTTTTTCACCCTTCTGTTGACAGAACCTCATAAAAGTACAGTTTACCATACCACATCCTCCCCTTACCTTAGAGAAACTTATTCACCCTATTTTTAATTCTTACTGAAATAAATGTTTCATAATACAGCAGTTGCTAAATGACTTCTTTTAGTGACATAACATGTTCATAATGGCAATTAAAAAAAAAAAGTTGTAAATACCTTTAATACAACAGTTCAGAGAAAGGTGGGGGGCAAAGGCAAAATGAATCCACAAGAGGTTTTAGATTTTGACTTTTAATTTTTGTGTGAAGTATAAAAAAGCAGGAACAAGAACTTTTCTTAGTATCTCCTTTCTCTGCCTCCCCCCATTCACCAACCCTCAAAGCGTTAAATTGCTTTCTAGTTTTGAGTAAACAAACTCCTAATATATTACACAGTGGCAAATAGAACAGGGGATACTGTTGACATTTTAGCTGTAAAAAAAAAAAAAAAAAAAACCCAAACAAGCAAATCTTGTCTCTGGGGCTTTAGTTTTGTGTGTGTTAGGGGATTCTGTGTTGGTATTGGTTTGCGAAATTGTTCCTAACTGAGCATTTACGAACACTTGGTATGTACTGAGTTTCTGATTTATGAAATGTGCCTAGTGGTCAAAAGATTTATGATTCATATCTGTAACTTATGCATCTGGCAGCACCTGATTTATTAATGAAGAAAATTATTTCCCAGTCAGGCAACTGCTTTGTGAATATGACTGATTTTTAAGTGTAGGAAATAATGGATAGTTCATGTAGCTGATTTATAAGTAGTATTACTGTCACACAGATGGTTTGAAACTCAATACTTTATACTTTGGATGTAAATATCTATTTTATTAATGAAAATGGACTGATTTATATGACTGATTTGCAAATCTTGATTCTAGATTTTAGCAGAAGTCATGCTCTGGTGTACTTTATTTCTCAAACAGGTTATTTTCCAAGGTCCAGATTTTGTAATCCTAGTTTAGTTTATGGGTATTTATTTTACATTCTTCTTGCTTCATGTTCTTACCAAGATTAATTACTTTCTTTGTCCTTTTTAGGGTACTACCGTGATGAATGTTGTATATGGGTGTTTTTCTATCACTTCACACCTTCTCTCATAGTGATGCTTTATGCACAGCCTTCATATTTACCAATAACTTCTGACCTCTGTTTTTGTCTGGATGCCACTTCAAGAACATCTACTGCTTTTTCTTAGTAGCTGCATACAAATAACCACAGCAAACAAACTAATGAATGGATAGAAACTGTGGCCAAGGTTGAAAATACTTCTACAAATCTGTTAGAGGCTTGGGAATTTGGACTATAAACCAAATACTTCGAGATAGCAAGCTTTCAGTTACATAATAAAATCAAATATAGATTTGTTCCATCTGAGATCGAAAGGAAATGAAGGTGCCCAGAAAGTGGATCTTTCTGCTGTTTTCAATCAGCATTGGATCATGTCTAAAACTTATATTGCGGTATCTAATCTTATTTTTTTCTCTCCATACTGTTTCTCTGTTGAAGACCTATACTCAATTTTTACTGAAATCTGTACCCCACAATGTATTCTTTTTCACAGTGGAACTCTTGAATAAAGAGCAAAAATCTTGAGCTTTTTATTTAAAAAAAAAAGAAAAATAAATTAAATCAAGCTTGTAACTGTAAATGATACAGCAGATTTGAGTCCATTTTCGGTGTAGCTTCAAAAATATTAGTAATTTGGAAGCATACAACCAATACTTTACACAAACACTTTCTGAAAGAGTTATTAATTGTGGGAATTCAGATCATTATTGAAATGCTTGTTATTGGTCATCTGTGTTTTTCTGATTAATGGTTTAATCTTCATACAATCTCCACAAACTGCTACTAAATGAGTTGTGATTACAGTCACTACAAACATATGCAGGAACAACTCAAGCTTACTAATTTCTGGAGGAATACTGTAGATGGGTCAGGAAGATGGGGGTGAGCGAGAATTTGCAGCACTAGTAATACATAAAACTACAGCAGTATTTTGAGGCCTTGGCTTAAGTCATTTAAGTCAAGTTTGCAGATGATACCAAGCTGGGTGGGAGTGTCGATCTGCTCGAGGGAAGGAAGGCCCTGCAGAGGGATCTGGATAGGCTGGATCGATGGGCCGAGGCCAACTGTATGAGGTTCAACAAGGCCAAGTGCCGGGTCCTGCACTTGGGTCACAACAACCCCATGCAACGCTACAGGCTTGGGGAAGAGTGGCTGGAGAGCTGCCCGGCAGAAAAGGACCTGGGGGTGCTGGTCGACAGCCGGCTGAACATGAGCCGGCAGTGTGCCCAGGTGGCCAAGAAAGCCAACAGCATCCTGGGTTGTATCAGGAATAGTGTGACCAGCAGGAGTAAGGAAGTGATCGTGCCCCTGTACTCGGCACTGGTGAGGCCGCACCTCGANGAGAGGAAATGGCTTCAAGTTGCGTCAGGGGAGGTTTAGATTGGACATTAGGAAGAATTTCTTTACTGAAAGAGTGGTTAGGCATTGGAACAGGCTGCCCAGAGAGGTGGTGGAGTCGTCTACCCTGGAGGCGTTCAAAAAAGGTGTAGACGTGGCACTCCAGGGTCTAGTTTAGGAGTCATGGTGGTGTTAGTTGATGGTTGGACTTGATGATCTTAGAGGTCTTTTCCAACCCAATGATTCTATGATTCTATGATTTAAACTTTGAAATGAGTTTGATGTCCCTTATTTTGCAAGGCAACTGTCAAGGAGAAGAAAGAACAGTTCATGGGTATGAATAACCCAGATTGCTTTCACATTTGTTAGGGACAGATCCCATTATACTATAAATGGTACATGGGAAGTTGCAACATGCCAGGAGAGAGGAAATGGGAGCTATGACCCCTTTAGTCAACAGTTAAATTCTTGACTGTTTCAGCAGACAACCCAGTTAGTATACCAGCTTACTGAGAATTTATATCATAGTGAAGGTGGGGCATGATCAGGCAAGTTTTCTGTGGAGTAAAGCCAAATGGAAAGGGCCAGGAATACAAAACTTTGCAGGAGCTGTTAAATGTCATACAATCACACGCTGACTACTGGTCATATCCCTGATCTGTAGAGCTTAAGGTGGATGAGACTCATCGATGGGGATGGAGAGGAATTCTGGAAGTCCAAAGCAATGAAGTGATTGGCCTAAGGCCAGAGATGGTGAGAATGAAACTCAAATATCCCAGTCCTGTGATAAGTAGACTCTCACAATAAAACACAATAAAACATTGTGTTCTCCCTTTTCTAGTCTTCAGACACTCCATTTAAAACAACACAAGCCACAATAAACCATAAAGGGTTTTGCATGGCAGAAACTTCAACCAGATCTTATGTTAATTAGAATAAGCTTGAGGAGCTTCAGATCTTGTGAAGAGCATCATTTTTATGATCAAATTCATGTTGAAGAGATTCACTAACAGCCCATTAACTCACTGTAAAAGATTTGATAAGGTTTAGATGAGCTACAAAATTGACTATATTTCTTGCAACATTAATTATAATTTAAACTTTAATATGCTTACAACTGTTGCTTTTAAAATAAAAGGACAATTTAAAATGACAAAGAATTAGATTTTTATAGATTCTGCTTCATTTACACTACCATATTTTTAAGTTATTGTGGGATTAAATACTGTAGCTTCAATTTATAGCTTGCTGGAAAATTTCTGACAGTTTTTGTATAATGGAAATTTGCAGCTGGAGACAATATTTAGCAATCATTTTCTCTAATTTTGTGCTGTGAAAACTGAAAAGAAATATTTCGGTCTAGCTGAAGTCTGAACATTTGGCTTCACAATTCACAGAACAGCAGAGTTTGGTACCAAACTAGTCTCCAGGTTAAGAGAGTGTTAGAGCTGTCTGCAGCACGTAGAAAGAGTTTTATCTTGAAAGTCCTGCTAACCTCATGGCTTTCTCTCTGAACTACAATATCCATGATACATTGTGTCATACCTTTGCCTTGGTCCTGTCTGTCCTTTTATGTATACACCAAAGCTCTGTGTAGTCTTGTCCACTGACTTTGAGTCAGACAGAAGGAATGGGCAAATAACGTCAAACTACAATTTCCAGACATACTGCTGTAGGTTCGGTGGAGAGAATTTTGTGTTAAGTTAGTTCAAAACAAATCTCTTCTGTTTGATTTGACAAAATTGTTTTAGTCAATATTTTTGTTTATGCATTTCCAGAAATATTCTGAATTTTCACTTTTTCCTTTACCAGTATTTCAAGTTTATGTTCCAATTCATAAAAAACCCCTTAGAATTTCTTATAGGACAAAAGCAATGATTTACAATGAGTTTCACCTCTAGCTGTTCCACTAGTGTTTGAAGAGGCATAAGGCTTTGGATTCATGCATTCGATTACAGCACTAGTGCCTATGTGGTAAATCTTGAGGGTCTTAATCAGTACCCCTTAGTAGGTTTCTTTGATTCCAGAATTGAAAGGACAACAGAGTGGATTCTTAGCTGGTGTAAACCATTGCTGACTGGAGTCTCCCACCATTTACATCAATTCTTTGTTAGTTTTACTGTTGTTGACTTCTCAATCACCCTTTACAGACACTTTAATGGCGTTATGTAATTGCCTAAGCATTTTTGTTAGTTTCTCACTTTTTATTTTTAAACATTTCTAGAAATATATATACACATAGTACATGTGACTGTCTTGTCTTTGATCCCTTTCCTTAAAAGGGTTGTTTTACTTCCCATCGTCAGGCTATGAATATAGCCTATGAATTTATCCTGAGTTTCAGGATGTTCCTCACAGCTGTAACTCTTGCATTCCACTCCAGTACTTTTTCTCATGAGCCATTTTTAAGGTGAAATTAATGAGAAACATCACTGGATGAATTGCTCAATTCAGAGCGTGTGTCCATATGCATCTAGGACTCGGGAGGAGAGACCTTTTGGAAATGTCTATTGTTGGCAAGCCATGAAATCTCCTACTGACACAAGGAATCTTACAAATATGACTAACAAGTGAGTATAACGTTGTTTGTATAGTGCGTCATCAAGAGAGATACACTCATTTTATGTGAACTTGCTTCCTCTGTCATAGAAACATAGTGACTGTATTATTAACTCTTCTTCTGATGGCTAAATCTTTGTGCAGCTATGCTCCTGTGTTTAGGCTCTCCTTTTAAAGTAAAGTACTGCAGAAAAAGTCTTAGTCGTGGTCTTTTGGAATATTAGATATTGCAGCTTCTGTGGTAACAAACATACCAGCTTGGGTAAAGAGCGCAGAACCACTGGAAAGAAACAAAGGAGGCAGAGTGGCAACCAGGACATAATCCCATATGTGCAGATTCTCTCATTTGGCGGTTTCATTTCCTTCCCCCACTTGAATCAGCAGGTATAGAGACGCATGAAAGTAAGCCATGAATGCTGGGACAGAAATGATCAACAAAATGTACTTGAACCTCCAAGGTTCAGTTGCTATCTAAGGCCAAACACAAACCCCAGAGTTATTTCTGTGTTTTACCTAAGCTGCAGTGCCCATTTCTCCTCTACACATTTGCTTGTATTTTGAACATCAAGCTGAGTGTATAAGCAGCGGGATGCATTGCATTATTAAACTGTATCACAGTTACTTGGATCCAAGCGCCAAGCTCTGCAGTGGCCACCTAGGAAGTGCACATTGCTGAACGAACATAATGACTGATGGAGTTAAAATGACATGGTTATTGGAGTACAGTGTTACTGTAGTGTATACAATTCCAAATTGGTTTCTGACAAAGCTGAGTTCCAGTGTTGAAATAGTGAATTCTTATAGCCCAATGTGTTGAGCTGCAATGGAAAGCACGTATTTAAATATTCAGAAAAGCATTATCTTTAAGAGTTTTCTTGGGAAATTCAGTGACTATAGCAGTTAAACTGCTCTTTTTAGCTGTGACAGATAAAATCTTAAAGCAATACTTACCACTTGAAGGGATATGATGTGCAGTAATGATACTAATTTGTTATTCTCTGATCAATAATACCCAATTATTTCTTTTGGAGAATGTAGTAATAACTGAGACACAACTGAAGTTTGGGGTGACAAGTTTCTTATTTAATTAGTTAAGTTTGTGTGGAAGTTTCTCATAACGACTTAATCATGCTAAGCATGCAGGGGGGCAACAGCACAAACAAGGAGAGAACAGATCAGCAGTGAGGCAAAGTCACATTTACTTTCTGTGGCTGTGAACCACTCCTGTGATGATAATATCAGAGGCTGGTGTCTTGCTCCTGTTTCACTTGAAGCCAGTGAGATTTTACATGGATTTCCGGAAAAACTGGAGTGGGCCGCTGAGTCGACCGCAAAATTGTGAACTGTTAATGCAGCTGAAGTTGCCTTACAGCTTTGATGTAGGGCTCTGGAAGAGGTCACTGTGAGGATCCAGCTTCAGGTGCTTACACCACCCCTCTGCTAGAGGCTATCACCCCCGCAGTATGTTTAGCACAACATCTTTGTGCACAACTCTGACAACTTAAAACACCAAAAATTTGTTCAACCTAAGATGCCAAAGCATGAAATGAAACCGTTGAGATTCATGCATGTATTCCTCGATGGGTGGACTGCTGGGTGAAATAAGGTTATAAACTGCAACAGCATGATTTGCTAGAGCTCATCTGTTAAATCCATCCTTAGTTTCATTTTAGTTAACAACTCCCTGGCTTTCTTCAGAATGCAGTCTGGCCTTAATAATTGACTGCAGGTTGGATGCTAAGTCTGTGAGCTGACAAACTGGGGGAGAGCTTGAAAAAGATGGTTTCTTTTCTTTAAGTATTGTAGTTTATATTTGTAGCTGCACTTTTGTTGTTTCTACAGACAAAGCTGCATTTTTTTGTTCGCTTGTTATAAAATAAAAAAAGGACTGTTGACTTGTTAGCATAACGTTTAGAAAGTGTGTAGGCCTTGTAAAGACCCCAGCCCCATGTTTGGGTGACTAAGAGTTGCATTGCTATGAATTTACTTTAGATGCCAGTTTCTTGGCTAGTGTAAACTGCCAGAATTTATCTGATTAGAGGTAAATTTTTATCACTTTTTGAGAGCTGAAGGTCCAACTGATGTTCGTGTTTCTTTGCATGTGCCAGTCAGTGGAATAAGAGTAATGTCCATTTTTCAACAGATCTATTTGCCATCCAATTTCTTTCAATATCTCAATAATATTTTAGATGCTCTTATGGGTCCAAATGTTGTGCCTGATGCTTCTTCTGTAAAATTGTGCTAGGGACTTGAAAGCGGGGAATGGCTGGGACCCTTACTTAAAGAATTTCTAGCCATGTCTACGATGTCATTCAGCACCAGTGTTCTGGAGAAATCAGCTTTTCCCTCCCTACTTTGTAATATTAAAAGCGGTAAAAGTTAGATCGCTGGCTTGCATCATACCTTTTACTATTTGACTAGACTAATGTCTGTAATAAAATTCAGCTTAAAGCATGAGTCATAGTTTGTAGAAGAATGATGAACTTTAGTAACCACCATAATAAGCCTCACTTTTTTTTTTTGCACACAGGTGTATATATATCGGTTAGATTTCTTGTCCCTAGATAGCTAGGAACATGAGCTTGGATGAGCATGTATAGCTGCTGCAGTCCTGAAAAGACCTAACCATTTGCTCACCTTTACTTATATGCTTTTGATGGATTCATTTAGATAGGCGTGCTCTTCATTCAAGGAAATGCAGCAGCAACTATTGCCTGGAATAAAAATTTTGTTCAGCTGAGGGGGTGTAAGCCCAAAGCAACATCCCAAAATAGTAGAATACCTTCAACTGTTAGTACAACAGATTTTTTTGACTTCTCTGTCTAACCTTTCAAAGCTGGTAATGCAGTTTTGTGATTCCCAGTGAATTTACAGTGTTATACGTTTGTGCCTGTGCCAAAAACTGAGAGCAGATGTTCTGGATCACTGAGGCTAGCAGAAAATGGTGAGTGGTTGACCAGTGCCAAGATAAAACATCTGTAGGACAAAAAAACCCACGACTGAAATCTGTGCTTTTGGCGAGTAATTTGCTTAAACAGGTCATATTTATGTCGACAAAACCCTCAAGAATGTTCATCGTTAATTGCAACAACATAAATGTTAATAATCAAGGACTTCAGGAAACATTTACAGAGATGACAGTGTTCTCTAACTAAATTATTAAACATCGCATTACTTTTACATATGAATCCCAATGCGCTTCTGTACTAATGTGCCTAGGAACTGCTTGGCACTGATTACAGGAAAAATAATTCTTTGTGAGGAGGTGACAAGTGTGATTTTGAAATCCAGACTTCTGAAAAATTAGTGACTTTATTTCCTGGCACTTGCTTAAAGGGAAAATGAAGCAAAAATAGTGTTGCTGAAGATGTTTTACAGTAGAGTGAATTGAAAGTAAAGACAGCAGGATACTACTACAGTAATAATGGGGGAGGAGGATGGGTCTGGACCTGAGCAGGGGGGACATCCTAGCCATTCTTCATTACGTGAGCCAGATTGTGCACTGCCGCAGGAGTGGGGCAATGTGCCTTAGAGTCTCCTTGTAAATCCATGGTAGCTGTAAATAAGAGAAGAGCGCGAGAGAGAGAATTAAAATGTCTACTGATTAGTGCTTAATATTTTACCAGCTCACCTTTCCAAGAACAAGATTTAGGACATGCTTGTGGAATGAGCTGCTTTTCTGGGAGCAAGCAGGGAGAGAGGGAGGGGTTAAGTTAGTCCTTAGTATGTTATGTGGTGCTGAAGTATGGGAGCAGGGAAGAGAGATGACATCTGGTGCTGATCTCAAACACCCACACAATGAGATTAATAGATCATCGCTCCATCCTTAATTCCTGTTTACTAGGTCCCAGTTCTTCGCTGGAATTGTGTCACCATACAGAATAAATCAGTATGCAAGTCAGGTTGCTTTACTTATGGTAACACAGAAAGTGAAGAGGCAAAAGTGGTAGTATTTTTAATTTGAACACAGTTAGGAGAAAAAAAACAAATGAAAAAACACTGTCCTTAAGTAGCACCTCATCTTTTTATCACATGCCTAGCTATCTTAGTAGGTCCAGATCCAAAAGAGAATTCGTCTATGCTGGCCATCATTTCCTTATTCCTGCTACATAGCTTAGAATTTTCTCTTTCCTTATGGCATATCTGTGGGGATTAGAGATTAATTGCTCTTTGAAGCCTTGATCACTAGGCAAAGGTTTTTGAAAGAGGCAGGCTTTGCACTGTATTCCTGAAGAAACCAAGAACAACTATATTTTAATCTCTAAATGTGTTTCACAACCAAGGGCTGTAACTTAAGGGATTTCACATGCCTGATCATGTTGACAATCTAATGCTTTAAAGTGTAATTGAGCAGGTAGGGATGACTACTGATCTACCCTGCCTTGCCTGCTTTGAGGTTTAGTTTATTTCTGCTAGTTTATGGCATTATGGGAGGGGGTGTTAGGAGTTCTGAGCCATCTGGAGCTTGAGATGCTTTTGCTCAGAAGCTTACGTCGGTGCCCCTTTTTACCCATTTATTACCACTTGGCATTTGTCTAGTTTATTTTCTTTGCCTCAGCATGCTAACCTGCATTTTACTAGTTGAATTGCATCCTCCTTTTTTCAGACCTCTCTTTTTTTGCTTTTTTTAGGATCACTTTGAATTCTATTTGTGTCCTCTAGCATACTGCCAATCACTCCCAGCTTGATGTACCTGCAAAATTAATAATCTTATTGTCTTTTTCATCAGCCAGTTTATTAAGGAAAGCATCAAATAGTCCTGTGCTTACGATAGGCCCCTGTGGAACCTTGTGGTGTGTATTCCAAAGATGGCTTCAAAATCACTTCCCATAATGAAGTATACATATTGGCTAATAAACCTTTTGAAATGACTTTTTATATTGCTTTGGGAACTCTGATGTGTGGCTTCCTCATAAATTGTGGCACAACATACCACCTTCACAAGTAGTTATTGAGTTTGCTTGAGTGAAGAAGTTTACTTTGGTTTGTTTCTTCTAAGAACGCAAACAGCTGTAAGGTTGTTAGCAAGGCCCTTTTGGTTTATAGGGCACTGTAAGTGAAGGGAACACTTGAAGCATGCTGCTATCTTCAAGAGTGACAATAAAATTGGAAAATCCCCTAATATCTGCAATTTTACATGCTGCATCCCAGATGGTAAGACGACTAGACTGATTTATGCTCATCTGGTCCCATAGGCTGCTCGTGATAAAAAATGTTCACAACCCTGCTTTGATGGCATAGATCTGCTCTGAACTTGGAATAGCTGTTTTACAGAGGGATCTTCCTTTTATCTTAGCAGGGGTCTTTATGTTAATAGCTATTCTTCAGTAAGTTCCAGTAGTTGTTATGGATAGGAGTAGATGCTATTTTCCATTTTCTTACTGCTGTGCTCAGAGAAACTCTCAGGGATGAGTTGTCAGGGGCCTCAGAGAAGTGGATATGGAAATAATCATCTTGCAGAACTCGTGCAAGGGGCCAAGACATTGTATGAGGACTGCCAGAAGTCATGCAGATGCTGTAAAAGGAGGCATAGCATATTCTTCAAGATGGAGGACATCTGATCTAGTAAGTCCACCCAGTACTGTGCCATATAGAGTTACCAGTTAGGGTCTGAAAGCAGCATTGCAAATTTTATCTATTAAGCTGGGCTTGGTGCCATGTGACTGCCAATATCTGGACCCAGGCTGGTTGTGTCCAACCAGTCTGGATGTGTACACTGTGCTTTATTCATGCTTCCGTTTCCAGGGTTAACACCTCTCTAGTTTGTCTGTAATCAGCGGCATACACCTGCCTATACCCCATATGTGCTGACACTGTTGCATCAGTTCAGCTGAAGGCAGACTTCAAAGTTTCGCTTTTCTTGCTGCTGACATCTCACTTTTTAACTGAAAGCTGATATTTTGGTACAATCAGAAGTTTGGTACCCTAGATGTTGTCTAAATAAACATCTGAAGAGCTACTGGAAAAACAGAGACTTTCTGTTTCTTCTTCTTAGGTATTTTTGAGTATGGTGTCAGGGTGCAGAACAAGCTCTATGTGCGGATTCAGCCGTGTACCAGTCTCAACCTCAAAACATATGGAAAATAAATTAAAAGGGGGCTATTCTGCATTTTGTTACATGGCCTGTAACCCCTGTTAATGAAAACTGATGTCTGCTGTGTATCTGCAAGTGGTATCCCCATGAAGAAGTGAGGTTCCATTAACCTCACCTAAGCCTGTGGGTCTTTGCAAGAAGACTTGCATAGGTTTGGATGGATTGAGAGAAAGCAGGGTCACATGCTTTAAGCAAATAATGAACCTTCTGAGCATATGAAGTACCGCAGCCCACAACCCTGTGCTGGGCTCACAGGCTGAAATATTTTGTGCTTCATGGATCACTGTCCTTAGTGGACCTAGTCCTCCTGAGCAGGCATCAGTTGGCTTTGTAGACCCTCTCTTGATGATGAAATTCCCTGTTGCCACTAGAATCTAAAGAGGAGGCCAAACTGGTTACAGGATACCAAAGAAGCAACAGCCTCTTATGGTTGTATAAATGTCGTTTGTGGTAGACCTGTGTCTCCATCACATTTGTGATTAAGTGCCTTAATAAATAAGTATTTGATAGCAAGATCTTTCTAACAAGAAGCATCTCTGGCACCAACAATGAAAAAGCACCTGTACAGGCATAATGATACCTTCCTGCATTTGAAAAATGTTCTCCCCTGTGCAGTTTAAGCCTGACACTTAGTGAAGGTAGTTTTTGTAGCTGTAGACCATCATGGCTGTGAGGGGAATTTAGTACCTCTAATTAGAGAAAATACTGCCTTTCTCTGCAAACCTGTCCTTAGTAATTGAAGAATAATGTGTTAAGCCATTATGATCATTAAATATGTGAAGAGGGTACACTTATTTCAGTTTGCCTTTTAAAAAATGGCTCATTAATAATTTAAAACTCTTTGCTTCAGGGTTTTTTAAACACCTAACTAAAAATTAGACTCCTAATTACATGTTAATACTACAGCGGCAAAATGGGAGGGAAGAAGAGAATTGTAATTACTTATTCTCCCTGGCCTTATTTCAGCAAGTCATTTAAACACGTGGTTTGAAATCTTCAGTAGTCAGAGAAGAAAAGGACGACAGGCACTAAGTAGCGTACAGACGGCAGCCACAGGAAAACTGAAACTGCGGTGTGGAAGTGTTGTTCTGTAGTGCTCACTCTTAGAAATGTGTGAAGGGTGGAGGTTCCATTTCAAGAGAGGCTTTGAATGTAGAATGAAACCAAAATTGGAGTGAACTATCTTTTCCAAAGCAAAATACCAAAAGGCATACTCTTCTATATGAATACAGAGATTTATTTTCCACCGAGCCAAAATAGTTCATTTTGAAAGCTGACAGGAGAAGGCTCTCTGGTGCACTGGCCTATTTCCATCATAGATATTCATGTATGCTTTTCAGGAAAGGGGATGGCTTGTGTTCATGAGACTTAGTCCTGGATAAGTGTATGTACTGAATCGCCTAAGATGTGATGGTTGGCAAATACTAGTGGAACAGATTCTTGCTTTTTAAGAAGGTTTCTTAATGCACTATTCTTTCCTATGAAATAGTGGCAGTTTTTGCTGTTGTGTTTTCAATGAATGATGCATGCACTAAGTACTGGTGAAGTAGTTTACTGCTTTGACTCACTCCTGGTGGCAAAATACAGCATTTTGATAGCTTGTAAAGAGCAAGAGAACCTTTTTAATTGACTTAGACAAATCTGCTAAATTTCAACCGGCATCACAACTTCTCTTCTGTCAGTAATGCTCAGATTTCTGCTCAGTTTTCTTCATTGTGTACAGATGGCCAGAAGAAAAGTAAAGTATCAGATCAAAGGTAGTAGAAAATAAGAGCACACCCTGTTTTATTTTAAGTCCTCCTCTGACATGTTGGTTTTGCACTTATATAAGTACCAGACTATCTTAGTGATGTGATTGCATAGACTGAAGGATAATACAGACCTGTGATATGTCTGCATATTGCTGGTATCTTGATGACTATTAACTGACCAGATCACCTTATAGTTGCTGAAAAATATTGCAGGCTTTTCATAGAATCATAGAATGGTTTGGGTTGGAAGGGACCTTAAAGATCATCTAGTTCCAACCCCCCTGCCATGGGCAGGGACACCTTCCACTAGACCAGGTTCCTCAAAGCCCCATCCAACCTGGCCTTGAACACTTCCAGGGAGGGGGCATCCACAGCTTCTCTGGGCAGCCTGTTCCAGTGCCTCACCACCCTCACAGTAAACAATTTCTTCCTTATATCTAATCTAAATCTACTCTCCTTCAGTTTAAAGCCATTACGCCTTGTCCTATCACTACATGCCCTTGTAAAAAGTCCCTCTCCAGCTTTCTTGTAGGCCCCTTTCAGGTACTGGAAGGCTGCTGTAAGGTCTCCCCGGAGCCTTCTCTTCCCCAGGCTGAACAGCCCCAACTCTCTCAGCCTGTCTTCATAGGAGAGGTGCTCCAGGCCTCCGATCACCTTCGTGGCCCTACTCTGGACTCGCTCCAACAGGTNCTTCATGAGATTTGCACAGGCCCACCTCTCAAGCCTGTCAAGGTCCCTCTGGATGGCATCCCTTCCCTCCAGCGTGTCGACCGCACCACACAGCTTGGCGTCGTTAGCAAGTTTTGCTGAGGGTGTACTCAATCCCACTGTCCATGTCACTGACAAAGATGTTAAACAGCACCAGTCCCAATACCGACCCCTGAGGAACGCCACTTGTCACTGGTCTCCACTAGGACGTCGAGCCGTTGACCGCAACTCTTTGAGTGTGACCATCCAGCCAATTCCTTATCCACCGAGTGGTCCATCCGTCGAATCCATGTCTCTCCAATTTAGAGCCAACTATGTTGTGCAGGGCAGCGTCAAATGCTTTGCACAAGTCCAGATAGATGACATCAGTTGCTCTTCCCTTATCCACCAATGCTGTAACTCCATTGCAGGCTTTAGAGTTCACATTGATGAATCTGTGATTGAATCAAGGTTACCACTCCATCTTTTGGCTCAGAAAGTAGCAAGTCTCAGCTCCCTACTTTAAGGAAGAACTTTTCTTACTGTTGTTCAATGAACTCTAGATGGATTGAATGTTCTTCATCTTATTCCCCAGAAATTCTTTGGCTAGTTTCAGAAGTCAAATCTTTAGCTTCCTCATGGTCTTTTCGCTGTAGCAGTTAAATGGCAATGTAGTCTGTATTGTACTGCAGCAACAAAGCATTTGGAGGCTTGTACTCTTTTTGATGTGAAAGAGAGGACCTATGGGCAGGTTCTCCATTTGCTTGATTCCTTTTATAATATTACATATTTTGGTCTCCAAAGGGTTAGAAATTTTCCCTGGCTCATGAAGTTTGTGAGTGACCTTGTTCCACCTCTGTGGCATGTTCTTCTTTTAACAACATTCAAAGCAGAATACCATCACTTTCTATAATTCACAAAGGTATTAACAGATGGCTTAAAGCTTTCAGCCATATAGACAACATTTATTTTTACTGCCACAAAGATAAAGCTCCTCTTGCAATAGAAGGGAATGGCAAGCAAGAAATAGAAGAGCTGGAACAGAGAGGAAGGCTTGCCCCTCTTGCCTTGAGGGTGGTATGGTGCAGCTATTAAGTGGTGCTGGAGGGAGAAAACCTCTTTCCCCCAGCAGTCTCCATTGTGTCACGCACAGACTGTTCTTGGTGGGATGGCAGCCTCAAGTTTGGTGCTTTATACAAGTAAAGGCCATGGAAGCATGACTGTCTCAGCCCACAACAGTTTATGAACCTGGGCTACAGCTTATTCCATCAATTCTAGGGCTGATCTTGTTTGTAAATTAAATGAATGCCTCTATCACTAGGAAAGTTAGGACTAAGGCAATAACTAAAAATGAAAGCCTTTTTCTTTGTCCATATGTGTTGGGTTTTTTTCTAGTCTTCTAAAAGATACTGTCGTCATTTAAGCCTAATTCAACTTTCTGGATAGTGATACATCGTCACTGACTTTCATGGGTTTGGACCTTCATCAGCTGTGATGCGTTTTAAGTGGGACCGTAGGCATGTATCAGAACTGTCAGTAATGTACAGAGATCATCTTTGCCAACTGTTCCCTATGTGCTGCAGGTCTGAATGAGCATGGTTGTGCAATATGCCACATGCTCCCCTCGAGGAGAAAGCATGCTGATGCTCCTGTGTGCCTTCCAGTCTTGCTTGATATTTGATATTGATATTCTCCACAGTATAGCAGTAAGGCAGTGACTGAGAAGCAATTGCTAAGTAACTCAGCCGCAAAATAACTGGACTGGATCCCACGACTTACTTAGTGAATACACAGCACAACTCCTCAAAGGATTTGTAAACAGTCTACATGGTTAATCATGATGTCCTCTTTTAAGGTTTTTCCTGTTTAAAGGAAATAAAATGGCAAAAATGCTTTTCCTGGGGGAAACAAAGTCATCTTATAACCGTAGTGAATTCAGTCAAGTAATTGGAGATCCCATATTTTAATATCTTGAATGAAGCAGGAAGTTTCTCTCTGATCATGCCTAGGGAGAGGACCAATGGGGAGAGTTAATCATTACTGAAGGCAAGTTTATTGCTTTCCTTCAGCTTTCTTCCCTTCCTATTTCAGTTGTCCAGACTGTGAGCTGAGACTTTCTTACACACTGCATGCACTTTCATAACAAAGAAGTTCAGCAGAAAGAGAAAGAAGCTATGCTGTAATTTGAGGAAATAAGGGAAATAACTGTTCAGGGGATAAAAAAAAAACAAACCTCTCTCCAGGTCAAGATATCCTTCTAGCACAGACGAAGAGTAGCCTAATTTTTACATACCTTTATCCATATATTTTTACTGGCCAGTCTTTATAAACAAAGGCCCTGGTCTGCCAAAAAGCTGAGGTGCACACTCTATACTTAGCTTTATTGTCATGAAGACTGCAGAAGTAAATTTGAGTCAAAAGGATACAATCTTTTTTTCTTGGGATTCAAAGGAGCTTTGACTAAAATGACAGAGGGGCCTGATTATTTTTTCCTGTGGTTTCTAGAATAATAGTATTTTGTACCTCTATAGCTCTAAAAGCACCGTACAAAGGTGATGGGGAAAAGCAGGAACACATAGATAAGGAATTGCATGCCCCAGGATCTTAGTGATTCAATAGTAGAGCTGAGAACTGGGCCCAGGTGTCCTGATCTCGCATCTGGTACTTGCCTTATACTGCACCACACTGTCTCTGGTGAAACTATTAAACTCATCTCTGGCTTTGCCAACAGAATACATGGCTGCTTCCCTAGTGGTTGCCTTTCTATAAATGACCTAGGTGAGAGGGAATTCTTGTCATGAAGAATTTAGATGGACAAAATTAGGGGAAGAGACCCAAGTAATGGATGTAACTTGTTTTAGGATTTGGAAATTTGGGGAGTTTTTATAGGAATTGGAACTGTAGTACACTTGTATTTGCAGAAGGATTTACAAGCCACTTCAAGGACTCTGTAGAAGTGATATGGGGAAGTGTGAGTTGAAGCTGAGGACAAAGAAGAGCTACAGAAAGTCTCTAGAGTTTCTTCAAGGTGAACTGGCTTTCCTCTTTTTAATATCTACATTAGTATTGGAATTAGAGACCCAGATGACCTATTTTCAAAGAGTTCCAATTATTTATATATCTCTGATCACCCTTTATTATAATTAGTATTTATGTGTTCAGAATTTTATGATCCCATCAAAAAAGTTAGGTGATTAACAGCAGCAAGTTTTACTGCAGGTCCTATAGTTTATGTAGTCAAACCCAGATTTGTAGCTTTGTGCTGTCTTCTCCACCCTATATTGGTTGTGCAATGTGGTCTTGAGCCTAGCAAATCTCTGAAGAGATCACTTCTGAAAAGAGAGGCTGTCCAATGTTGTACAGCAGGTTGTAGGCAAATCATGGGTAAAAAAGCAGCATGAGCAATATGTGTGTGCTGGAACAGCCAACAGGCTGCTCTTGGAGAAACCAGGTTGGAATGGAAGCCCTTCCAGTCATGTGAACATACGTAGCAATTTCTGTTGGCCAATGCTCCCCAAGCCCAGCTAAGACTAGTGTGTATGTCATTGATATGTTGAGAGGATATATATGAAAAAACAGACTTTAACTAATAGATGAAATGGAAGCTGTTAGAGAGGAGGGAGGGAATTTGGAAAAACACCAAGCTCTGTTCTCTCCCCAACCAGAGGGTGAAATTATCTGTCACTCACATAACCTACAACTTTTCTTTAAACAAGCTGCTACCTCAAAGTGCTCTTGACTATTTAGAATTTCAGAGAAGAGCAGTTGGATCAGGTGAGTGTACCACAAAGTGTGGCTTCCTCAGACCCTAGTCTTCATCTTGGGATATCTTGGGACACTGCTTTCCTGAGCTGTTTCATGGACTCATTTTCCATTATTGCACATTGTTTTATCACCACATACCACATGCATCAGTGGAATGTCACACACGTGCTACATCAAGGCTAACAGAAACAGACCTTTCCTCTTTCTTTTATCTGCCACCTGAGACTCTGAAAGAGCTGCTCAGTGGGCATTACTTTAATTTGCAGTTAAGGATGTGACCAATACCGCAGAATTTGACATCTAACAACAGTCAAGTTATTTAGTGTGTGGAATTCCTCTTTCTTCCAGGAGCTGACTTCTTTCAGCACAGCATCAACAGACATTAACTATGGGTCCTAAATAACATTAAAAGTAGCTATGTCCCCCATTGCTGCTTTCCAGACCAAGTGTCCCTAATGTGCTAGGGGTTTGTCTTGGCTCTCCATTTTTACCCACAAGATCTCCATGTACCACCCTCAACAGTTTTAGGGACAATCAATTCTAACAATTATTTGACACCTCAAGCTGTCATGGTGCTAACACAGAAGAGAGCCGGTATTTTAACCTTTGTCCAGGGTGCGCGTCTCAAACTCTCACTGGTGCCCTTTGCTTATCCCTCTTTATTTGGGAGACTGTTCTCCCCATCATTTTCATCATGTGAGGGGCTTTGTGTCCCTGCTTTTGCCATAGCATGGTTCCCTGGAATTCCTTTACACCACTGGATCTGTGAACCCCATAAGCCACACTCCTTGTTTTCTCTTCCCAATTCTGACAAAAATTCTGTCAATATCTTTACACTTCTGTGTTGTGGTGCCAATTTCCTTTTTCCTCATGTTAGGAAACTGATATGTACTCTCCCTTCCCTTCTTACCCACAGTTAATCCCCTGTCCGTTTTTATTTTCTCTCTGGGTTATGTCACTAAAATGAGAATGATCCAGACCACAGATGCATAAAACATTATTCCTGATGAAATTACACAATTTCACTGAATGTACAGTTTACATCCTACCATGTGATGGATAGGAAGATGTTAAATTGAATGCACAGTCGTATTTTGCCTAACCAACAGAGCAGATATAACTTGCCTCTGAGCTGGAATGGAAGACAGTCACTGTAAACTCCTGCTTGCATCATAGTGATGATAAATGCAAGACAGCCTCATTCTCAGCAGGTTTGAGTTGGGTTTTTTCCATCCCCCTTGAACAAATAAAGAAAAGGATGGGCTGACTTCAGTTCTTACAACAGCAGAACTTGAGACTTCTACAGTTTTCCATTTATTTCTCTCTCCTGCTTCTGAAATAACTTAAAAACAAACAAACAAAAAACCCCACCCAAAAAAGATGTCTGTCTTGGGCATAGAAGAGTAAGGCCTTTGCACTCTTCATGAATGTGTCCTTGTGGAAGTTACCAACGCCTCTGCTGGTAACATAAGCTAACATAGGCATTGTTAAGCACCATTTAGCTGTGTGAAGCAGCAATATTGTTAGGTCTTAAGATTTTTGTGGTGGTTTGCATGAAGCCTCAGGTCTCTAAACTGTTGTTATAATCTGGGAATCTTTTTCATCTTCTTTCAGAAACTGATATTCCAGTCCACAGGGGAACCAGAGACAAAGGTTTCTGCTATTGCCCAGCATTCAAAAGCTAAAAGGAAAATAAGAATACCAAAGTCATGACTTAAAACTCCAGCAGCCGGACTTGAGTGTTCGGGTTTTGGCAATACTGAAACAGCTTTACAGCAAGATGACTGAAGTAGATTGCATCTGAATACAGGGAATTCCTCCTCCTGCTTTCTGTAAGAGGTCTTCTTGCTGAGGGTTGTGTTAAAGAGCGCCCGTATGTTCTGTGTGCTACAAGGATGGGCTGTGCCATGTTTGGAAGGGGTCTGGTGAAACGAACAGTGGACTTGCATGCAGCTGGATGGCGTGTCCTGTTTGACTTCTTGCATTATGAATGGTCAAGCTGATTTTAATCTCTGTTGACTGGAGGATCCTTGAGAGAAATCTCAGGGAGTGGAAAGAGCTGTTAGTCTTGCACAGTTTGCGTAGAAAAGCTGTTGCCATGTATTATTTTTTATTTTTCCTGGAGAAAATATCTGCTCTCGCATCAGCCCAGAACTATGTCTGGTTTTAGAAAATAAGCCATTTCCAGAGGCTGACTGCTCTGAGAACAGGCAGTAGTTTGCTTGAGAGGGAGGGAAAGAATATACCTGCTGCCTCCTTAATATCATAACATACAACTGACTTCACTTTGTCCTTCGAATGAGGTGATAGTCTCTGAAAGTGCAGTGGGATCAAGGTTGCCTGCAAGAGCTTTCTTTAGGCTGCAGGCTGTTAAAATGAAAATCACTGAGGTCTCCTGTTGTAGCTGAGCAGGGAGACCAGCCTCTCCTTTGCCTCAGGCAAAAGATAGTAAGTCTGTGCAAAAAAGCAAGTATAATCTACTTTTCTGATATTTAGTGGTGATAAGGGCTGCACTATGCTAGACACTGTTAAGTTAATCTCTGCCCTGCACAGCCCCTGTTCATAAAGATTGCAAGACCTAACAGGTGTTAGTACAGAGCTCCAAGTACAGGAAGGATGGGCTAATCTTTGCATAAATTAATATTGTAGTGATCTTAATTGTTACAAGGGAGGCACTGATTAGATCAGTGCCAACAGGCAATAATCTGTCAGCATCAAAGCAGCTGTAGGTGTGACTCTGGTTCAGCTGTGGTAGGGTGCAGGCATGTCAGCTGCTCTGGCAGCACAGAACCACAGAAAGAATAGTGGTTGCTGCTGTCTCAGACTCCCTTTTCTCCTCCCTTCCTCCCCCGCTTCCTTTTCTTTCTCTTTTCCTCCTCTTGCAGATGCAATCTGTTGACACTTTTGTCCATTTGGACAGAAAGGCTTGGGGCAGAGAATTGGTCCTCTTACAGATGGAAATTTCCTGTTGGTGTGTGGCTGAGGGAGGGGTCAAGGCTGAGTGCCGCATCAGGCAATGGAGTTTTAGCTCTCTTTTAACCTTTCCTACCTGTGTCTTCAGGTGGAACAACCCTCCATGCAGGCAGCTTCCTGGAGGCATCAGACACCATAAGGGCTCTTGCTCTAATGATCTAAATTAGCCCCGCCCTTTAAGTTCAGTAAATTGCAGAACGAGCAGGCAAACTAACGGGCTCCTTATGTCTTCTCTGCCCACCCAGATTTTAGAGGGACTTTGGTGTGGCTGAGAACTTTCCGCTTCTCCAGACATTTCACTCTTCCATTGCTATGCTATGCTTTATTCTGCCTGACCGCAACCCATGTTTCCAGGTGTTTGGGGGAGAGGGCTTTTCAAACAGGACACTTAAATCCTTTTGCTTAGTTGGAGAGGGGCCTGATAAAGGAATAAGTCAGACACAGTTACAGCATGAAGTCCAGTTGCTGGCATAACTCTCCTGCTATAACAACTTTTTGTAGACTGGTTCTCCTGAGAGACGATGGGGAAATACTTATTTGCCCAGCACTTAAAGCAAGGGATTCTAATTCCTGTACCAAGGTGTTGCCATAGTAGTATAGAGGAAAAAATTCCTTCCTCTTTTCAGGGGGTGGGGAGAGGGAATGAGAGGCAGATAGATAGATGCTGAGGCATGTAGCCAGGCAGAAAATAAAGTGTAATAGCTTGTGAGGAAGGGATTTAAAAAAAAAAAAAAAAAAATCAATCAAAATCAGATTAACTTGAAAATGTTCACTGCAGAACTGCCTTCTGTTAAAATCTAGTGTCAGGCAGTGTTGCATTCGGGAGAAAGCTGAAGTCACTGTGGGGTGTTAGTACTTCACTAGCCCATTCACTAGAGGAAGGGCAGGGCTGGGTATCATTCTGATGGGTTTGATGCCTGCTTGGTCTAATTCACTTGCAAAGAGCTCAGGCAGCAAAACCCCACTTCTCTTTCCTTCAACAAGGGAAAACTCCCCCCCAATTTATTAACTGGCAGCTAAATTTATCAACCTGAAAATAAACTACTAAGCAAGTTCTCCTTACAGTCTGCATGTTCTGGTAACCATTTCCTCCCTTTAATTGGTTTCATGGCCTCCATTCCCTCTCCTCCTTCAAACACCTATAAAAACTGTTGATGGGGGAGGGAAGAATTGATTTGAGCCCACTGGTGTAGAAAGTCAAATTTATCCCTTTTGATTTTTCTCCTGCTTTGGCCAAGTGGTGGAAAATTGTTTTTTGCTCATAGTGAAGACTCAGAACTACACTGTTGTTTTCTGGGTTTTGGTTTTGTGTTTGATTTTAGTTTTTTTGTTTTGTTGTGTTGTTTTTTTTTTAAAAAAAAAAAAAAAAGTTTTATGAGTTCGTGCTTATTGGGGGGACCACAAAGCTGTTGGCTATTTTGTTGCTGTAACTTTTATTTGTAGGTTTTACTTCAAAGCTTTGTACTTGTGGGCTTGAAGGATTCCTCCACTCAGAAGCACTTGAATTGAATTGACTCATAGACTCAATTGATAATGTGAGTTTTGTGTGTGTATCCTATGGATAGGGATTTCCCGTGTCCTTTGATAGGAATCTTTTGTGGTCTTCCTGTGCGTGGCTTGTGTAAGGGCTATTTTTAGGTAGTCTTCCTACCATTGCACTTAAAACACTGGGCAGAAGCAAGAGACATTCTCCAAATCTGAGCTGAAACAGTTTGCCAGTTTTCTCAGTTATTTTCACAGGGAATTTAAATCTTGGGTCCTAACCAATTGCAACAGTTTTTACATCATGAGGTCCTGGTCAAACCCAATGACTTACCTAGTCTGTGCATACACCTGGCTGACTGTATAGACTTCTTATGCCATTTCATTTCAGGGTGGTATTTCTCATCATTTCCTCTCCTGTGTTACAATGTTTCTTTGAGGGATTAAATACCTACTGCTTACCAGAAGGGGGGCTGAATTTCACTGGTGGCTTGAGAATGCAACCACAGTACACAGGGTAAACTTAGAATATTTGATACATTTGGGCCAGTGGGTTTAGTGTGAGTTGTGTGCCTGAGAAGAGAGCCCTGTGGAAGCACCAGAGAGGCTTGAGGAGCAGGTGTATAGAGAACACAGGACAGAATTAAATTAGATGCTGTGATGAAGGGTACGAATACAAAATACAAGCAGATCAGGGACTTCTCTGGGGACTAGACTGAAAGGGAAAAAAAAGGGACAACTACTATTTAAACTGAATGAATTCTCAGTTCAATGATACTGGAAAAGGTGTCTGATTGTATTATAGGGTACAGATACAAAGCAATTCCTTCCAGGGCAAAGAGGTTACTTTTGCCACTTTTCACTGTATTGAAGAGACCATTTCAAATTTTGTACATACATTTTTGGTCTCCATTTTTCTGAAAGGAAATTTCAGATGACACGGAGCTTGGACTAAAAGGAGGTCAGCTAAAAGGATATATTTCAAGAGTATGAAGCAGGAAGGACTTCACCCCCACTGTTCTCTAAAGTTTAATGGGGAAAAAAGATTGACATTAAAAAAAAAAGAGGAAAACAATATATGTTACTACTTGACACCTATGTTGGCAACTTGAATATGGAGACAATGGGAAGAGTTAATAGAGCATTTTCAGAGTACAGGTGAGCTATATTTTTAAGGTAAGAATGTTTGGTTTGCCATATGTATGAAGATATGTAATACCTGGTGTGGGGATAATGAAAACACGCTTTCTTAGGTGCATCAGTTAGACACTTTTAGAAAATAGAACATGTACTTTGAATCTGATCCCTTTAAACTTAGATACTGCTATAAAAGCTTAGAAATGGAGAGAGGCAGCACATTTGGAAAAAGTTATCCATAATAATTTTTTAAGAGAAGTATGGTAAATAAGAATTAGAGCTGACATCTATCTTTGTACTGAGGAAACGGAACATTATTTATTTTCCCCCAGCATTTTCACCTTTGTATAAACTACCACACCATCCAAAAAATCATTAAAAGATACAGACGTATTCTCTTGGGGCTCGTCAGCTCTCTTAGAAAAAAAAGAATGTAAGCATATGAGTTTATGATCCTTTGTTTTCTGGGTTTTCTGTGAAATCAAAATACAGCTGTACATTTGTATGTGCATACTAAAGATGAGTAGGTGTATGATGGAGATTTGTGGATTTTTTTTCTGCCCAGCTGCAATCATGAGAAGAGGAACAGTGCTATGGGCAGACTTCGCATGCAAATCTCAGTTCCACAACTGAGTCCACGCATCTGTGTTACAGCTGACCTCTACTTTTTAGGAAGCTCTGACCTGGTTTGAGAAGCTAGATATGGAAATTAACTGAACACCCACACCTGAAAGCTTGAAAGTCCAAACTTTCTTTGCCCTTGATTTTACTCCACAAGAAGTTTGTGGTGTTAAAGGGTTGTTGGATATGCATTTCTAAAAAGAACAACTTATTTTGTAATGTTCAGGATCAAAACTATTCTTCTGACCTAAATTAGCTGAAGTTATGGGAGTCTGATTTCGACTGTTGTAGAAACACAGGCACCGACTATGATTTTAAATCCTCTGTCCAGATTCATAATCTCCATTCTAATGGGATAATTGAGTAGCAGCAGTCTTATTGGAAGCTCATCTTTAATGACTGGTCAATTAAGTTCACCATCCGTCTCTTTAGCGTAAAGATGCAAACATAAAACCCTGCACAGTGCTTTGGAAGGTGGGAGCCCTGTCTGGTGGAGCGCAGAGTCTCAGAAAGCCCCACCACGCTGTTGGAAATGAAAGCAAATGGGGTGTACACAGCCTGTGAGCATGACTGGGAGTGTTTTTTTGAGTGTCACTGTTCATTTGTGAGCCCTCACCTAGGTAATATGACCATCCCCAAACTCCTGAGAGATTTTACAGTACCATCCTTTGTGTCCCCTCGTGGCTTCTGTAAGCAGTGATGTCACCTAGACTTTATATACTGTGCGCTGATGTGAGGCCCTAGACATGCATTTTTCAAGTCTGTTTTAAAGTTGTTTTGAAATCAACTGGTCTTGTTTTATGTCTTCTAAACACACAGTATCTGTAGATAATTAACTCACTGTAAAAAGACAGTTGTTATGGAAAAGCTAGAAGGCACATTCCTCCCTCAGGCTAGGTCTGACATGGGGTCTGCTGAAGTCACATCAGGCCATCACGTAATTTATTTTTAATTTACTGAATATGTTGCCTTGAGCTCACGTTATTGCTAGGAAATCTGAGGTGATTTATGTCATGCCTGTGCAATTTCCACACGCAAACTTGCTGCAGACACATTGAGATGTTACGATCATTGATAAGGAAGAGGCAATCCTCTCATAAGGCAGTGCATCTCTCAGGCTTCCTGTGCCAAGCAATGAATTACACGGACACAGAAGAACTGAGGATTCTCTTAAAATAGTTTGTAGAGGTTTTCCCTTCAAAGCCATCTCCTGAAATGTCAGGCACTAAAACTTGCCTTACTGACAGGAGGGCTGGCAATTTTCCTGAACCCTGGGGGCCTCAGCCAGTAGGCAAAGGTGTTATCTTTAAACAGGAGGTACAAATGACAAAACTGATGAGGTTGAAGGCATGGAGTGGAGCACTGCCTGATGGAACCCGGAATGCACCACCGCCCGGAAAAACACTCGAGATTCAATTACTTGTCTCGCTTATGGGATACTCTGTGATCCCAGAGCACCAAGTGTTGCTGGCAGGTACTGCCCTGGAGAGACCTCCCCTCATTTATTTCAGCCTTAGGCTTTAAAAAAATCAAAGTCAAAACAAAACCAAAAAACCTCACCCCTGTCAAAAGAAAAGGAAACATCCCTAAAAATGTCTTGTGGGTGTTTAAGGAGAAGAAAGTATCTTGGAAATTACAAATTTGCAAAAGGCGATTAACAAAGAGTAGGGAGGCAAGCGCAGCAGGTCCTTACAAAGACCCTGTTGGATCAGGAAAGCCTCAGTGACCAAATAAGAAGACTGTGTTAATCAAAGACAGTACTGCAGTGAGAAGAGTTTGGATGAGTTGGGAGCAACAGAGAACTTGTATCTAAGTTTGCATCAGAAGTGAATTTGTGTGAAGCAAATGAGGATAGATGTGAAGCTGAGCTACCCTAATTGCAGATCCAGTCATTGAATTTATCAGAAACATTATTGCCCTTCCTTCTTTTGCTAGTTCATCTTTCTTGTACTTTTTGACCAAAGGAAAAGGTCCTCAACGATAGCAGGTGGCCAGCTACCTCTTCTCATTTTTCATTCTTTTGCTGCATTATGAAAGACCATAAATATTGATAATCTCTTCCTGGAACAAGCTGAGGGTTTAACAAACAAATACTGTGGTCTGCTAGGAGATTCCTAATTAATATAAGGACTTCCTGATGGCTTTCCTCGGAAAGGAGAACATGATAAGGGAAGTGGCTTATGCATGATTTTAATTGCATTAAAGACCATTAGAAAATATCTTGAAGGTAGCCTTGTTTGAGTTGTATTTTAAGGGTTTTGTCTCCCTCATCTGTAGCAAAACTCATTCAGTTGGGCAGTTATGACAGGAAGGATTTATAGCAGACTTTGAGCAATAAATGTTTCATGTTAGCATCTGCACTTTCTCAGCATCACGCTGACACTCAATCTGTAAAAGAAATACTGGCTTTACAAGGATCTAGAGCCATAATGCCCTGAGAATTTATTTTTTTTCAGTTTCAACAAGCACACACGCAAAATTCAAGAGCCACAACGTTCATATTTCAAAGTTTTTGCATGTAAGGAGGGCAAGAAAGTAGCCAGAAAATAATTTTAGCGTTGACAAAACCCAGCAGATAGGTACATTATTCCTATTATGTTCTTCTGGCAGACTTTCATGATAATAGTTCTTGGTGTACAGACAATAGCAGGGTCACTGCATGGCCATGTTTCTGTGGAGTAATGGTGCCTGTGATCTATTGGCTTCAAACCTGCTTTATTAAATTTCTTCTCCTGAGTCAGATCCTCAGATGGTGAAAAAAATTGTATCCTGGGCAGAGCATCTGCCCCTTGTTATTTTTTTTTTTTAAGTCAGAAAAGAAAATCAAAGCTAGTTGGATGCAGCCATGTGTGAATTCCTTGATATAAATTACTGAATTGCACTCTCTTCTACTTTCACTTTGCCCCTTTGGCCAACTGTTAGGTTGTTTGACAATTTCCGGTCATACTTGACTAGATAACAGTCAAGTATGGCCCAGTCTGGGCACAGAACCATGTACATACAAAAAAAATTGTTGCTGCCTCAGATACCAATCTAAGCATCACTGAGGAAGCAATGAAAGATGATATTACTATAACTAGGTAACAGTGTAGAAATAAACTATTTCAGCAAGTTACCACTCTATTTGTCTACCTGGCTGGGAATTTATCATATTATTGTCACAGAAATTCGCTGTGAATAAAACATAGCTGTGGAAGAAGACTAACTTAGCTATCGCTAAGGGTTTTAGGTGGGACTTGTGTCATAGAAATAGACTTATGCCATCCACATCAGTATGGATGATTTTCTTCTCTACCTAGCTAAAATAATTGCATTTGTTTGTGCCAAGGTAGTAGTAGTTTGCACTCCGTGCTCCAGTTTGAGAGTGTTATGTGAGAATAGAAAAGTACCGACGCATGTACGTGGCAGATGAAGGGCGCAGGCCTGGCCCACTGAAGGTAATGTCGGGTTCTCAAGGACACTGGTGGCGACAGGATGTTAAGTGAGTCAGTGAGCAACAGGCTGAGAAGTCTGGACTACAGCCTAGGTCGCTTCACTCCCCCTCCCTGGTGCTTCCTGTCAGGAGATACTGCTTGTTACCAAGGGCCCAGATTCCAAATGCCTCAGTTGAAGTGTGTGTTGTAGTAGGCGAATTTTCAAATAGGTCAGGTACCGTGACCTGGACTGTTGTTTAACTGTGCTTCAGTGTGATCAAAAAGATGAGTAGGAGGGGATGCAGCTAATGTGCTGGGTGACCTTCACCAAGTGACTTAAGGTCACTGCATCTCTGTTTCCCGTAATGTGAAATGAAGATTGCTACACACATCTCTAAAACTGCTGTTTAAGTTTCTGGATATGATCCATTATTTAAATGTAGATGATAACTCTAAATGTTGCTGACTTTCTGAGATGGTCTGTCAGATTTACACTACACATCTAGTCCGGGGAAAGGGAGTCAAAGCATGCTTAGTAAAATGCTACCCCTGTTCTGATGCAAAGTAAGACACTCCATTTGAGATTGATAGAACATTTAAATCCCCGGCTCTTAGAACTGATTGAACACTTATTTTTAACTGCATACTTTAAACAACAAAATTGGGTTTTGCAGTTTTGTGTATAATGAATTACAATGAGTTTATTCACACTACTGAGAGTGGAAAACACATGTAAGATGCACCTCAGCTGCTGCTTCAGAATAGCATGAGATTCAAAATGACTGGTCCAAGGATGATTAAACCTTTCTCGCCCCTCACCCACCGCCCGCAGGTATGTTTTGGTTAAATTGACAGAGTTGTCCTTATGCTTTTAGTCATGTGAAGCATGTCATAAGGGTGGATAGCGCTGTAGGAAGGGGAAAAAAAATCTTGGTCAGCGTTACAGTACAGGTACAGACTCCAAATTCTAGCATCTCTTGGCTTGTTTCACTTTTCAAATTCCATTTACCACTTTAGAAGCAGCTGGTGGATTCTGGAAGCCAGCAGCAAAACAGGCAGGATCATGGAGGAGAGATGTATAAAATGAAGCTCAGGACTATGGAAGCCCAGTTGTCTTGAATAGGTTACGGGCTTTGAAAAATCTTTGAAAATCGGTGGCTTTTTAAGTGCCTGGCTTAGTGGAGCAGGATATATTCAGTTATAGTGCTGCACTTGTGTTATGTTAGGATATTGCTTGTGGTGTATTTTGAAGATGAAATACTGCCTGTAGTTCCCCTCCTTTTCTTCTTTACAACTTTTGTCTAATTCTGCATAAAGTCTTGTTTATACTTACAGGAGTCCTACCTCTGGATCCGAACCCTGTTGTGCTGGGTGCTGCACTTTGCACAAAAGCTGTGCTATCTGTGTCTAAAAGAGCTTGCAATCTAAATAACGATGGTAGGAGGATCTTCATTTTCTGCAGTCTTGTGTAGCTGTTGACATTTGCACAGAGAGGATACAAAATACCACCAGATTACAATTAGTTAACAAATTCTGATCCTTTAGTGAGACTTTTCCCCAGGGAGCATGCAGGGCAGTGGGGGAGCAATGTTTCATAGTTGAAGTGGAGGGTAAGATTTTAGTTTTGCAGCATGCTTACAGCACAGGAAACAAGAAATGTGAGGATGCAATCATACTGTGTTATCCTGCTATTCAGTTACTTATTGCCATTGCAGCCTTACTGCTACAGGCTGTGATTTTTGTCAGCTGTTAAACTGAATTTTACTTCATCTGTTTTGAATGACGGGTCGCCCCGGGAAACTCACAGTGAAGACAGTAACGAGCCCCTCAGTAGGAAATGTTACTCTGTTTCAGGACTGACCCAGTTTGGTGACACTAGTGACAAAATGCTGTTTAACACAAGTCGCGAGATCCAGCGTGGCGGGTGAGCTGTGTGTGACTTGCGGTGCTCTGACTGCAGAGGCTGGCCCCTGCCTGGCTGAGGAGGGCTGCTGGGGCTCTCTCGGCTCTGCCACCGGTATTCCCAACAGCCTGCCGGGAGCTGAATCCCTACCCACACTGTGTGCCTTGCGGTCCTCTCAGGACTGTTAGGGTAGAGACAGGGCTGTCTGCTATAGGGACAACTTTCACCCAACTTTAGTGTCGGTTTTCCTCCCACCCCGTGTAAAGGAATTCTCCACCTGCTGCTCATGCCCGGAGTCCAGACACTTCCTTGTTAAACCTTCCCCTCCAGCAGAACCACAGGTGATGAAAGGAGTTCTGCACATGGGATTTCCCATTAGGTAAATCCCCCTTACCACTAGCTAAAAGCTTCACCCTAATAGAGTGGCGCTGACTGCCCTTTGAGAAACCGCTCTGTGCCTTTGAAGCATTGAGGCCTGAGGCTCAAGCGGAAATGAAGGAGAGGCAAAGGAGTGTGGATGGAAGCAGCGTTTTCCACTTTTCAAGTAATTAGGGTAGACACAGAGGCCCTTTACTAACTGTTTGCCATTGAAATACTTTGTGTGCAGCTGTGTGCTATTCTGATTTTCAGGGTAAATATCAATCAGAAAACATTTTTCAGGAGCTGACCCTGTGTAAATGGCCAGTATATGATGGAGAGGTCCCTTAGGTAGTATTAGTTTGCACGCTCCTGCTCTTCCAGTATCTACTCAGATTTTGTCAGGGTAAGGCCATTGCTTGCACTTGTGTTATCAGGTGTCCTATTTTTCTCAACACAGCTTTGTCCCAGACCCTTTTTTCAGAGCATACAGCACAGCTGTCAGGGTTTGTTTTCATCAGGGTTGGACTCATTTATGTGAAGGAATAATCTGTGGGGTACTTACTCATTATACAAAATTCTCACACTGTCCTAATAAATGTGGCCCTAACTTAGCGGGCGTAGTTAAAAAGGATCTGAACATAAGCTGAAAACAAATAAACCTTGGCCATTCCTTCCTAAATGTACTGTGGGCATATTCATTATTGCTGCAGGTTGGGTTTGCCACTCATGCTCTGGTAAAAGTGTCCATTAAATGGAAGACCTGCAAGCTCATTTTTTAAGAATTAATATTAAACTTTGTCTTGGGCAGTCTGTAGCAGCATTTTACTTAACGGCGAATTTTTCCTTGGGCTATGGGGGACTCTCTGCCAACCTATGCATTTCTACCCTATTCATATCCTTGTTCACAGTTCTGATAGAAATGGATGTCTTAAAGCAATAGAAGTGAAAAGGCCAAGCCTGACGTTGGAAAAAGGGTATGTTGCAGACATGCACTTATCTGTGCACAGACTTTTTAAAAATATATTTGAGAGGCACAAAATACATTTGAGAAGAGGAAAAACAATGTCGTGTGTATTATCCACATTCTATATGAACATGCTAAATCAGAATGACAAAACTATGGACCCAATTTCTAATGTGGCCTCAAAGTTTGCCTGCTGGCTGGAGGTCAGCTGCTGGGTTATAGGGTTGATCAGCTTAGACGACAGATAAAATCCATATGCCTACCAAAGCGGGCAAGAGGGAAAAGCACAAGTGCTTAGTTTCCTAAGCAGTGAGGACCCAGAAATTTCATTTCCAACTCTGTCACTGACTCAGCATACATTTTTAGTGCCGTCATAAGGTTAACACTTCAAAGACCATCCATTTGTTTTGAAGGTCTCAACATCTGAAAAATCTTGGTCTTTTTTTCTTGGAAGTGCTATGAACTTTTAAAGCTGCTATTGGAGCAAAGGTACCAAAACACCTGGTACTTCACTTATGGAGAGATTTGCAGTTAGAATACCCCTAATCCCCAAGGTTTCAAAAATTAATAGACATTTTTGAGAATGTTGCCTTTATCTTCTCTGGATCTGGTTTTCATCCTGTACAGTGGACATAGTCATGCCTTACAGTTTACACAGGTATTGCAATGTATGATTAATGTACCAGAATGCTTCATGATCCTTGAATGATGGATTTTCCAGATAAAATTCAAGGTATTGTTTACACTATCAAAAGCTTTGATGAATTGGTTCCTCAGAGACTGCCCCAGTCTCCGTTCCCAAGAATAATCATGCAACTGCTTTTTTCAAGGAAGGTTAGTGGTGCTTAGACTAGGACAGTACCCCTGGCTCATCTTCATTGTCATGTAGAGATGCACTGGAAGTTAGGGATTCACAGAGTTACACCATGAACAGTATTTCCTTGCTCTGCCCTGACATTGAGTGTAGACTGAAGTCACTCTAATGCTGGGCCAATGAGATGAGCTCCTCTTCCCTGCGTGCTTCATGGAAGCTATTTGCTGTTGGTGGATCATAATCTGTTCCGATTGTGGTATCACAGGTGTTGGTATCCCAACTCCAGAGTTGGAGAGGAGGAAAGTAATTGTCTTGGCATTTTTTTCCAGATTGTTTCAATGCAGTTTCTCCAATTTGCAGTATCAACAGTGAATGTATTATACAGAAATATAATAATAAAAATGCATTATATCTGTTTAGATGCCTTAAACAAACAAACAAAAATAAAATCCTGTTCCTTTACTTGTAACTTTAAGCATGGTCTTGAGTACCTGGCTAGCTGCCAGTTTGTCAAATTAGTAGCATAAGCCAGAGGACATAAGAGTCAAGAGGAAGATGTACAGTCAGACTCTGGTTTTGCACTGGAGCAACATCGCTGGGTTTGACTACTGTCTTACATTAAACCAGCATTTGCAAGATCAAAATCAGGCCTACCTTTCAATCTGAAGTTTATTTTCCCCAGGGTAACTCCTGTGACTAGAATCTGACTTGTGCAAAAGGAGGGCGTTTGTATGAATGTAAACCCAAATACAACTGCGGAAATGGAAAGGACAGAAAGACCTGTGTTACATTTAGCAAATGCTTGCGTCTGCTAAGGTGTTAGTATTCACGCAGGTTGTAACTATTTTCTGCTTTATTTTTTTCGAAGCTGTAGTGGAAAAAAAGTGGTGTCTTGAGTCATTCTACTGTTTATCCCCACCAGATCAAAGGGCACAGAGTTAGGTTTGTGTTTTCACAGAGGAGATTGATGCTGACACACAGCTGTCCTTTCCTCCTCCTGAGCACATCAAGACTGAATGTTTTGCAGATTGTAAGCTTGGCCCTGGTTAGGAGTCTGAAATAACACTTCTATTGTCTCGAGTGTTTTGGTGTTTGCTCTAAAGAAATCATCAACCTTGGTTGTTAATTTTTTCTTTTGCAGGAAAGGAGGGGGGTGGGGTAGTCATCCATGCATCTAGCTTTAAAAGTCTAAAAATAAACAAGCCCCACAGTCCACCCGAAAACCGTGTTCACTGGCACTCTTGAACAAGGGACAATGTACACTTCAGAATCAGTTTATCTTAAAAAAATTGCACAGACCGAAAAAAAAAATCAGTGGTGGTGTTTACCACTTTAAAATTAAAAAAAAAAAAAAAAAAAGTCTTTTTAGACATCTGCACAAACACAAATACTTACTTCTAACAAGGCCGGAACACTACTGTTTAAATTCCCCTCTGTAATCCACTTTTTCTTTCATCTCTTGTTCTGATCCTTCAGAGGATTGAGTTGGATGTGAGAAACCACTGACATACTTCTGTGCTGATATGAAAGGTTAAAGAAGGTTATCTCAGAGACAGGGTGTGTGCTCAGGTTTTTTTGCACACAAGGCAAAATTAGCTTGAAGCATGACAAATCTTTTGCAGGGCAACCCAATGAGCTGTGGTCTATACATGGCATCAGTTAAGGTTTCTACCATGGGGTCTACATGGAAATGTTGATAGCTAAGGGGGAATGGTAGAGATGGCTTCAGGACAGACTAGATGCTGTGGTACCTGTGACCCTGAAAGTATTGCTAACCTACAACATTGCCATTATGATTTATGTAATGATAGAGCAACAGCAGAGTCCTGTAATGGGTGGGGTGAGGTGTCTGTGGTCCCCTTTGAATTTCCAGGGATTTAATTCTATTTCCTCTGGTGTGTAGAGGTATTTACGCAGCCGAGCTGTAAAGACAGTCAGTATTAAGAGCTGAGGAGGCAGCTGTAGCACATGAATAGACACTTGTTTGTGTGTATTTATATACATGCATATATCTAAAATAAACACAAAAATACATGTTGTAATTAAATTGGAGAGATATTCAGTGTTAAGATTCCCACAGTGTCCATTCGTAGGCATGAAAAAACTCATTTTCTCTGGATCTGCTCATCTCCTTTTTCTTTTTTTTTTCTCTCTTTCTTTTAGTCCCTTTGAAGCCTCCTAGTGCAGGAGAATCCAAAGCATAAAAAGCAGGATTGCCTGACTGGAAAGGTCATAGCATTGTTACCTCTGGTTTGGGTAGAAAAACTGCTGACGGCCTAGTATTGCTATCAGGAGTCGATTTGATGTCTCTGGGTGGGGATAGGATCCCTGTCCAAACCATGTAGGTTGCAGGGTTGTCTTCTATGTCATGATGCTTAGAGAAATAGTGGTCTCTTTTAGAGAATATAGATACCACCATCGCCTCCAAAGACAGAAGCTGGTTTAGTTGGAGTAAGCACTGAGAGGCCCACACGAAGACAGGGAGAACTTTGAACTCTGAAGGGGAGGGAAGGCTCATCTGGTGTTACGCACCAGAGGAAATCCCCTGGGGAGAGTCAGTAGGCTGTCTTTACGAACTTCTGAATTTTGTTCATTTTTTGGAGTTCTCTCATGAGTCTCACTGGATTAGTTGCTCTTTGCTAAAATTCCTGGGGCATGTTTCAGGCTGTTTTTTCTTAATTTCCTCAAGCAGGCTGGTGCGTTTTCTTGTTTATTTAAAGCTTTGTGTCTCCATCTCAGGATAGTTTCTTCCCTCTGTAGCTGTTGAGCTACGCACAAGGTCGGATGATTACTCAGAACTTCCTGGAAAGCCTCTTGTTTGTTTTAGACAAAAGTACTCAGGAAGTTCCTCAGCTCTTCCAGCAGAGCTATACTAGCAGCAGCCTTCCGATCCTTCAACTGCACTCACTGCATTTTTTGGAAGATGAGCTAAAATAATTTTTAGTCCAGTACTAAACCCAGGGTATGTCAACGTTGTTCCATATATTTCAAAAGCTGAGACTATTTTTGAGATCTCCTGCACCTCAGTTAATAGAAGAACGTCTCCTCGCTCACTGCGATGGCCCTGTGACAGTCAGGATTTTTGGCGTTCCCCACCAAGCCTGCCATCTTCAGACCAGCACGTTCCAGCTCCAGGCACAAATTTGGTGCCTTTGCAGCTCATCTCCCCCTTTCACACACAGGCTTTCAGTCTCACTCAGTTGGTGAGGCTTCACCCCGCTTCAGCCACTTTCTGCAAAGCACAGACTCAAGCAGCTAAATGTATGTACGTTAAAGAAGATGAAAGGAGGGGAAAAAAACCCCAAACACAAACTCAGTTGGCTTGGCATATGGATTCTTTGTAGCCTCACAGCCCCTGGTCGCTCATTTCAAAGCACTTGCATCTATACAATTAGGCTGAATGTTTCCTGTGATGTTGGGCAATGGAGCAATCATTTTAACGTTTTTATATCTTGATGCTGTATGCTGCTCTCACAGCCCTCTGAGTAGAAATATGCTGATACGAGTACGGGAGGTGGTGAGAGACTGTTGGGTGTAGCCTGTGTGTAAAGTTTTAATTCTCCCAACAGCCGTCACGCACTGGTATTGGCAGCTCCTTCCCGCTTCTGCAGCTCCGAGTCCTCCACACCTCCACAATGAGATGTCCGTGGGAGGGAGGCCTACAAGCTGTTGAATTCAGCTGTTGCCTTAGAAGTGATAACTCTCTGTAAACAAGGCCGGCCACTACCAATGTGAAAGTGCTACCGATGTGGCTAAATTAGTTTAGAGACTACTGGTGCGTGAAAGCACTTGTAAGACTGTCTTTAATCAAAATAAGTTCTGTTGGCGTCTTAACTTCTGCCACTATCAATTGTATGACACTTTAAAAATTGATTACGAGGGCTCCGTAGAAGGGGCCTGTACTGACTTGGTTCCCACGAGCTGGTCAGATGTTGCTGTTGTAGACTAAATCATTTTGCAGGCAGCTCTTTAGTTTGCACCCTGTGTCTGCATTCCCTCTCCAGGAAAAAAGGCGGGAGGGGAGGAAGCTGTCGGTGCTGGGGCCTGTGCTCAGCTTGAACAGCAGCACTTGGAGGTGAGATGGACTCTGAGCTGTTACCTTTCTGGCAGCCCTGAACCTCACCCTGGGGGCTTATGCATCTGAAGGAGCAGGGTGAACCTCAAAATGGACTCTAATGATTTCCCTGAAGAAAAAACCAAAACAAAATAAAACCGCAAAAACCCAAAACACTCTGAAGTACCCATGCCTCTGCTACAGGAACCGTTGCTCTTCAGCCAGGTGAATCTCACTATCGAACAACATTTGGTGGAACCTAATCCAAACGCTTTGGGGCTGAATTGCTTTCCAAATTACCGAGACTTTGTATGGCTGCTCTTTGGCAGTTGTTCACAGGTGTACATTCTTTAGATTTGTTTGGGTCTTTTCCTCCACAGAAAGGAGGGTGCTGACAGAAAACAAAGCAAGAAAAAAATAACTTTGTGTTCAGCTCAATGCATTCAGTTCAGCTGGCAGTGGAAGAGTGAGGTTCATTTCTGTTTGTCCTCCCGGCATGCCAAGAAGGCCCATTCTGCAAACAGGTGGGACTAGGCAGAATGTAAGTGCAATTTATCATTCCTTTGTTTTATTGTATCAGGCAACTGGGAAACTTGGTTTCGCAAGTGGTTGTTGCTAATTCCAGATCCCTGTCTTTTCTTTTTGAAAGCAGATCTTGGAAATTTGTTCCAAAGTGTCATGAAATACTGAGTTATATTGAAACTGTAGTTTACTGCCTCTGACAAAGTATTAGTCAAGGCTGAAATGACGAGAGATGGTAGCACTAAGTGCGCTCTGCTCTTTGGTGCTTGAAGGTCATCAAAACTGGGTCATAACTGGCGCTCATGTAGAGCTTTCCTGGCTCACAGCACATGAAGGCAAATTCAGACTCTACTTGGCAGGTGTCTTTAACATCGAACCTGCAGGTTTTAGATTATAGGTGTCATTTAAATAAAATAATTGAGTGATTATTGCAGCAAATAAAATTTGTACATGTCCTCTGTCTTTACAAAACATTGGTGCCAAATTGTAGTAATTTATAGCTATCTCAAAACTGGATCCAAGCCCCACAAATATGTTCACAAAGCTTATGAAAACTGTAGCCAGTTAACACTTTACTTGCTTGAGGGGAAAAAAAAAAATAATGCTAATTTCAACCTTTTAGTGCAAAATTTATAACATTCTTTTTGTTGGACAAATTCTAAATCTTTCTAATGTAAGACATAACTTTTTTCATTTTTATGCATGGGAGAGCGTGACATCTTTCTCTAGTTCAGCTTTTTAGCTTTGATGCTTCTGAAATTGAGATTATTATTATTTGGGATCCTTAATCAGAAACTGGCCAGACATTAGCATTCAAAGCATGACAATAATTCTGTAGTGACAGGAAAATGATGGTCAGACCGGGCAAGGAAATTCTGTAGTAAGAAACAGATTACATCCCTGAGGAAAAAACACAATGGTTGTGGATCCTTATATTTTGCTGTGCTGCTTCTATTTCTTGCATTCATGATGTCAAAGAGCTCAGAAGTCATTTATGTACAAGCACGCACAAGCTTTGGTCTGTCTTTGTTATGATTGCCGATACTATCTCCATTTTTGAGAAGGGTGTGCACACGTGTGCAAAAGAGGAGGAGAGGAAGAGGTTGCTGAGTCTTGCATTTAGTAGGACAGGAGAAAGTCTGCCAACTCATTTCACATGGGCCAGTACACAGTCAGACACTGGAAGGTTACAACTTCATGTCTCCTAATATGGATTGGATTCAAACCAGCATACCAGAGATGAAATGATTTGCTTTCCTTTACTAGTTCCCTTAATTCTTTCAACTCTTGCATTCTCTCTTTCCTAGACTTGATTATATTTGTCACGCAACATATTTGTGGCTAAATGAATATGTATGAAGTGTGCACCACTTGTTTAGCAACTGAGCAATTGGTTATGAAAATTGCCTGCTGGAAACATTTTCTACCTAGGCAGCTCTGCTTATGCTGTGTTTTTTTTGGTTTTTCCTTTCTGCACCCAGCCCCACCCCGCCCCAGTTTAATTCTTAGTGAGTGATCCTGCTAATAGGTATCCACTCAATTTGTAAGAAGCAATT
This sequence comes from Fregata magnificens, assembly GCA_013389945.1. Taxonomy (NCBI): domain Eukaryota; kingdom Metazoa; phylum Chordata; class Aves; order Suliformes; family Fregatidae; genus Fregata; species Fregata magnificens. The sequence continues at coordinate 54,495 of WAAD01014541.1, forward strand.
TGTTTATTGTACCTGTGAATCGATAATGATAGATTGTTTGTTCAATAAATCTTGTGGGCATCCACTCTGTAGTTTAGTTGCCTAACAAGACTGAGCCTCTTCTTTACTTGGATGTATGTTTAATGTTTTTTTAAATTATTAGCATATTGCCTTCCTTAGACACAACTTTTTTCTGCACACAGTCTGTGAGTATTTCTGCAAATAACAGAAGCTCAGTGTTTCCATGAGTAGTAACCGCTCATCTTCAAGTTCCTGGAAAAATAGCCAGAGGGGAATAAAGGAGGCCAGAACAAATTACAACTGGGAATGCATGAGTATATCGGTGGATATTGTTTTCCTGTTGTTCTGCTATTCTTAGAATTTCACGTAGCCTTATGCTTTTTAAGACAGAACATACTTAATGAGACAGGACAATGGTAAGTGCCTAACACTTTGGTGATAGAAGCACGATCTTTAGTTCAGATTTCAAGTGATTTGTTGGGCTTATATTTGAACTATCATTTAATTTGTTCCTTTAGAAGACTAAGATTATGAAAGAGGAATTGCTGAATGCTTTACTTGTAATGGATAGGCTAAAGCTTCCCAGAAAGTCTTGGAGATCCAGCAGTTCAGTACTAATAGTGACAGCCATGTGTTTTATAATCTTCCCTAGGCAGTACGTCAATCTAGGCTGAAAGGAACTCATTACAATGGATCTCAAGGAATGGCAATCTAAGTCTTGCTTTTCCAGCAGAGACTCTGTAGTATTTCCTTAATAGCAATTCACCTCAGGAGATTCCATTTTGTAGATCTGAACTTAGGGCTCATGAAACTTGCTATATTAATAACCTTCAGAGTAAGCACAGAATAACATTTCTCCTACTGCTCTTTTCTGCTTCTGGTGGGGGAGCTCTGCCAGTAATGCAAAAGGGTAGTTAAGACCCCATGGCTCAGATGGCTCAGCTAACGAGTACCATTAGTGATGTCTGTGTCAGGTCTCTGAGCACTAGACTGAATTATTTTATACTCCCTGTGAAAACCCTCTGTCAGAAGGAGATTATTTTGAATTACCACCGATCAGGGCTGAACTATTGATTAAAGAGGATGAGGTTTTGTGTGCCATAACCTCATATTTAAAATGAGGAATGTGGCACTTCTAAGCAGGGGGAGTGCCAGGCTTGCTCCTGACAGGCATGCAAAATTTGCAAAAAAACCCTCAACTGAATGTTATCTGGAGGCGCGGGCGGGCAGTGATATGTGCCGAATTCTAACATTTAAGCTCACTTTCCTTCCAGATTTGCATTCTTTGTGCTTTACTCTGTCAGGTAAGGCACAAGGACTAGATTTTTAAAAACCATAGGTGAGCTATAAGGGATAGACTCTGCAGTCCTTTTCTGTGTGAAGAAAAGTTTTGGAAATCTAGCAGTTGCTTAATACTGCCTAAAATAATGATTTACTACTTCCTGTAGTTATTCATCTGCGTCTTCATTTTCGTCCTGCGAATCTCCAGATCTCATGGAAATGTATCTGAGGGCAGTTCATTCTTCTTGGACTATTCTGGCACAGACATTATGCAGTCAAACAGCTGATTTAATTAGTAGAGGGAAAGAGCAGCTCTAAATTTACTGCGTGGGCTTTTTAACAGAGACTTGCCAGCCTACTCTTATGCAACTAAGACAGTTGATTCATTTTGCCACTCAGTGGAACTGCCTCATCTTTACTGTGTTTGGCAGTTAATGGTTCAGTTGAATTTGACCGAAAGAGGGGGGAAAAAAAAGGGGGAACTAAAATGGATTTTCCTGCTAAATTAAAACACAACTTTAGCTGGAACAAGACATTGCCGAGATGCAGCAGCCACTACTACTTGCACTGCTAGGGAGAGTAAGCAGCAGAGACCACGGATATCCTGCAGTTAAAGAAAGAGAGGTGGAGCGGCCTGTCGCCCTTGCTGGGCTCACCGATGACAACCAAATTTAGAGTGGGCATGAAATGGTATTTGCTTTACGCTGCTGCCTTGGAGAGTCGTCAGGCATGACAAGAGCAACTGAGAGAACTGCACTGAGCTGAACTCAGATCCTCGCCGGGAAGCCACCTCTCAGCCGGAGGTGCTGATATATGCTCTTCTGGATTGCTGCTTTCCAAACACTTCTTCAGCCACCTTTTCATTTGTTCACGTTGCAGGTGTCTCTGACTGACCCTGTTACAGAGCAGGCACCTTCTCTGCCACAGGTATCTTCTCTGCCACAGGCCCAAAACAAAGGTGAAAAAGCATGGCCCTTACCTCTAAGTGTTATCATCTTTAATTTTTCTTTTTCTTTTTAAAACTGGCTTTCTTATGAGTTACCCAAAATCTTTTCAAGCGGCGGTATATCTGACTTTACAGCTTTCATACTGCCTAAGCACAACAGTACCTGGGGGGTGCATTAATTACACTGTCCCTGAAGTACAGCCAAATGGTACAGTGTTCTTCTGGAGTTAAAATAAAGGCTGGCGAACCATAGTACCAGTTAACAGCAGCTTCACATGTTTCAAACACTTTTTTGATCATGTTATGTTTGTTGTCTTTTGGGCCTTTACCATCCGCATTAAAACAGGGTGAATGGGTTTCATTACGGCTGTTAAAGTTTCGTGAGGGCTTTTTGAGGTTGGTTTATTATCAGAGAGGTTTTCTTGTTGGGGCTCCTCTTACCAAGGAGATAAGGAATTCTTAAAGCCCTTGTCCATATGTATGGCAGTTGTTTGCATCCCCAGTTGTTGCCTACCCTCTGGGTGAACATTTTGCATTATTTCCATGACCCGGACTCAGAGCTTAGTTCTGTTTGGCATACTTACAATTATTACAAAGTACTTTTATGGTGTTTTTAAGTAGAAACGGAGGCTTTGCATTTCTACAGAAAGGCATTTTCTATGTGTTTGACTCCACATCCAGTAATTGGAGTTATCTGAGCAAAGAACAAAACTATCAGTTTGACAATTACCTTTTCCATCAAAACCAATTGTATCTGCTTTTAAGCAAAGCCCTAACTTTTGCTTTTCTGCTTTTCAACAAAAACCATTTTTCTTAAGTTAAAAATCTCTCATTTTTGTTCACTTTTTGACAGAAAGCCATGGCAAATCTAGATGACACAACTTCTTGTGGGTTTTTGTTTGTTTAGCCAAAGGTAGAGGACAGAGGTAGAAAAAGAAGCGACGTTATTTGTTCACCATTTTAAGAAAGGTAAGCTAAACTTCAAGAATAACAGAATCAATGGGGGATGTCTTGGTTATAGACTGTGCTTGTATTCCCCTCCTTACCTGTTCTGATGCCACAGGTGTTACTGCTTCTTGAGCAAATACGGATATTAATGTAATTTAATGATTTTTTTATAGACCCTAAGAATAAGGAGCACCATCCTTAGAGGAAGTATAACCTGGCAGTAAGCCAACATGCCTTTAAGAATGAAGTCTTCTGGAGGATTGGGCAGTCTCCCAAGAAGCATCAGTAATTTTGTGTAACGTGTTATACCAACACTTCCACCTACAGGAGTTCAGCAAAAGGCATACAGCACTTTACAAACTGCAAAATAGAACAGAAATCAAGGCTCTTCCAGTATGGTCTGACCTTCCTCAATATCCAGCATTTTGGGGTAAATCCTTAGCTATATCAGGAACTGTTAAGACACAATTCTTGCCTCATGAATCCAAACTTTTCTATGGGGAGCCATACTTTGAGAAAGGCATCTGTTGTTGCATTGTAACCCAGCGTGCTAGAAATGTCTACTCTCTTGTTCTTCAGGTTTTAAGTGTGAGCATGTGTGATTTAAATTAAAACCTCACAAACGTCCATAGATCAGAGGCACATCTGCATAAAAACTCGGCTTAGGGTAATGTGCAGATTACTATTTTTGGTTTATGTATAGGTATACAACAGTACCAGTATTTTAGCCTGTGTGGTAGTTGTATTACTTGCACAGATGTTGTATATGTCTTATTGCTTTTTAGTAAGCTGTGGTTAAGCCAGCACAAACAGAAATGTCTGAAAATAGATGAAGGGGATTTAAAAGAAAATACGTCATGACTTGTGGTATTTTTCAGTTGCCCTGGACTTTGAGGGATTCTGTTTCCAGTCATCCGCTATCATTGCTTACACTATTTCAAATCATTTACCCAAAGAAAGGAAATCATGAAGCTGTAGCTTTGCATAGTATTTACACTGAATGAGTGGCAAATTACATTTCCTCACTTTATCACTTGTTGGTCATTGCCAAGCTGAGAGAGATGACCCATAAATAGCAGACAAGTATAAATTTCCATCTTTAAAAGAAAGGAGTGCTAAACATTCTTGTCTTGGGCAGTAATGCACTTAAAATTGTGCTCAAGCTCAGTGGATTTCAGTGAAGCTTAGCTGGAGAAAAGTGCTAGGCATACTATGTAAAAGCCAAGGTTGCTTAGCAGCCTATGGAATCCACTTTTCAATAAAATGGACTAAAATGGCAATTAGATCATCCCCATCCAAATTATCAGCAAGAAATAAATCTATTGAGAGTTGCTTCTATTCTGTGTCATCTCATATCCTCATTGGCATTTTAATTTCCTCTGCGGGCTAGTAAAAGCTCAGGTTTCTGAGGTGATACCTATGAGATTTGCTCCAAATGTGTGTGTATTTATATCGCCCAAATTTGCTGGGAGTTTCATTCTTGTTTTTACAAGAAAATTTCAGGCTCAGTCCATTGGTGGTATCATCTCTGGAGGTAGTCGGGTCATATCTGCAAACCTGACTTCCAAGCGTTTGGCCTAAGTAGGAGAACATGTAGGACAGCGTTCCTGGTTAGCGCGGTGACCGTGAGGCAGAGAGGGCAACCCGAGGAGCTTTACTTGCTCAGTGACTGTTGTAGGAGGTGGCTGCACTTCTCACATGGCTGGGGTGTTTTCACTGCAGGCACTGCTGAGAAAGAACATTCTCCATTTAGTAAAAGGAAGTTAAAGGCACCCGGAGAAATGGCAAGAAGGCAATTGATTTGAATATTTAATCCACAACTTCACTGCTTTGTTTTCTTTAGCTCTTCTAGGCTAACTATGCTGCTTTCAGATGTGTTTTCTAGTTAAGGAGGTAAAATCATGAGAACTTTTTAACAAGTGAACTGTGGAAGGAGGGAGTAAAAATCTGCTCGTGGAGGAGTTGGGCAGCAAGACTCAGGGGCTGAGCTGAGACACATAGGCAAAACTTATAATAAAACATTAAAATAGAGAAGTAAAACTGACTTGCCCAGAATTGTTCAGCAGTACTTCCTGTCAGCTCTGAGAAGAGCATTGATACCAAGCAATAGAATACAAGGTTACTGATGGTCATCGTATCTGTAAAGGAGTCTTGAATAGCTGCAGTTAGCTGCAGCATGTTGTATAAGCCTGCTTTTATGCTATGCATAAAACTATTGCTGTGAGATATCTGAGGAGTTCTGGAGAGGTTCCCCTGTGGGCTCCTAGCAGTAGCATTTGGGAAGCTTGTCTTAATTAGAATTTCAGACAGAAGCAGGAAAAAAAAAAAAAAAACCCAACCAAAAACCAAAGGCGTGAAAGAGAAAGAAAACCACTGAAACAATTGTGTCTGCAAAGTCAGACATCCAAAAGGTCACAGTTCTTGGTTCTTCCCCAGTGTCCCTCGGGTGTTTAGCGCTAGTATTTTCACAATCTTCTCTATATTAAACCTTGTAAACCACTTCAGACACTTAAAATGAACAGTGCCAGTGTTAATTTATCTGTCCTTGGTGTTGGAGGTTGGTTAAGCTTCAGGTTGCCACATTACTTTATAACATCATTACTTTTATAATATAACATGGATTGAAAAGTTCTGATATGAAAAAGATAAAAATCAGTATGTTTACTCAAAATAATTAAAACTGAGCAATATATATTGTGTGTTGCGAGTCTGAAATACCCACATGCAGACATCACACACTGCATGACGGTACTGAAATATTTTCTATACCTTATTTTTGAGAGTAGTTGACTTGAGCAAGTTTTTCTATTGGTATTTTACAAGTTTGCAAGACACACGGGATCCTTGCATTTGTGTCAGTACTTACACAAGTAGTATGTTTTGCTTTGGGGAAGACTGCTGACACATTCTGCTTCGGGTCAAATGTTTGCAACATTGGGGCTGGGGTTTTTTTGTGTATTACCAGAATTACAGTAGGTGAAAGCATGGGATAGCAGCTCTATGCATGCTTCGTCTTTTCATAAAAAAAGACTGAAATACAGTTGTCAGTCCTTCTCCAACTACCTCTGTTTAGATTGTAAGAATGAGTTAATTGAATACATGGTTTCCTTGAGGTCTCTAAAAGTGGCTTTAAAATTGATTATGAAACCACCCCCCTTCCTCAACACATTGTGTACTATTTAGTCTATTTGCAAATGTAAATGCACTGTATTTATTTAATTGACCTCTAAACTTGCACCGAGCTTTGTAGATGGGACCTTACAAAGTATCATTTTCTTTCTATGCTGATGAAAAACTTATCTGTTGGCCAGCCTTAATGCACCAGCCTGATTTTGCAGGTGAACCTCAGCAACCAGCCAGGGACTTCACAAGGACTCAGAATAGATGACAGTCCGTCTGCCTGAGGGAAGGCCAGTGCCCCTGTTACAAGACCCATTACAGTGGAGTCATCCTAAATGTGACACTGTTGTCCCTTCTTGTACCACTTTGTCTTCAGGCCTGCCTTTTTGCTAAGCAACGCCAGAACTTTGAGTTGGTTTTCTAATGATGGACAAAATCAGTAAGGGAGAGTCTGAGTGATAGTTACATATTTTTTGTATATGCGCTGAAGAAGTGTTCCTGGAAAAGGGATGGTCACAAAAAATGCAGGCACTTTCTCAGAAACATGAGCTCCAAGTTGTTCATAGGAAGCAAGTCTGGCTCAAGAACTGACTCCAAACTGTGAATTTAGAGAATTATCTAACTCTCCAGCAGCTTGCACGACTTCATCTCCAAGGCCCACCATTTCTGTGTAAAGCTTCTCATAGTATAGGTGAACAGAGAAATATCAGCTTTGCCTAAATTTTCTCAGCAGGAACACCTTTCATACCAACAGCTGATATTGGCATTAATTAAGTAATGTGACACATGACCTGGTGAGCACAGGGTAGGACCTCGTCATGCATCTGCTCCACAGAAACAGCCTGTGTACATGCCCCAATTCTCAGCAACCATCAGTTAAGTGAAAGACAGCTGGGGCAGTCTGGCCCTACCTGGGCAGAAGTTGGGGAACCCTTGGCTTGCTACAACTAAAAGCCTCCATGTGGTCAGTCACTAACCAGCTGCTGGTGCATGGTACCTCGTGCAGATGGCAGAGATCTAATCAATCCGTAGCCTGAATTTTGTGTGTGGCAAAGCAAGAGGCTCAAGTGCTTGATGAAACACTCAAAAGATGGCTCATGACCACTACATTTGCTTTTACCGAATTACTGAGTTTTGATTGCTTCATTTATAAATTGTGAACGGTATTAACAAGTGGTGTGGGTTCAGTGAGGATGTTGTTTCTGCCACCTTTACATCGCTGTGAGGCTGATTACGTCTACGTGGTTAGGTTAATTCCTAATTTACACAAGACTGAGATCAGAATCAGGCAGCCTCTGTGAGGTTAAATGGTGTATGTAGTAACTATGTGCTGTTTTTAAATAACATGTATATACTGACTGTGGTGCTGTATGTGGCAATTAGCAAGATCTTAGCATCTGTTGATGCTAAGAGAATGCAGAAAGAATTAAAAGGTGGTTTGGAATAGGTACTGATTTGCTTGTTGCTCATTATTGCAGCTCATAAAGAAGTTGATTTGCATACTGGATATATTCCTGATTTGTATTTTAAGGTTATTTCATTTCCTGTTACGGTTGTAATGCAAATGACATTTATATATTGAGAAATATACTGTCGTCTGAAAAAAGGCTGAAAGGTATCCTTTTGGAAAGGTAGGGTGCAGGTAACATTTTACAATTGCTATGTCTTCTCTGTTCTCATTTTTTATTATCAGCGAAAGTGAACGCTCTTCTTAAATCCAAATGTATAGCCCTCTGCTGCACCCACCACAGCAAAGTCCTCTTAACAGCAGCTGAATTCCTTTAATTGAGTCTTCCAGAAGACCAGCTCCAGGCAGACAGCAGGGAGGAAATACATTGCATCAGTGGTCTCACTGAAGTTAACTTCACTGGAGCAAAGAGAGTAGGATTCGACTAAGAAGTAGAGTTATGAGTGTTTGGGGAAAAAAATCATAATCCCCCAAACTAGGAATGAAAGTATTTGGGCAATCTTAGCTGTAATTATCACCCTGTTCTTAGCTATAATGATGTTGGGATTTATGTAACACTTTTCATATGTGAATTTCTCATCAGATTGCTAATTGTCTCATAACATAGACAGTTCCTTGCCTGAATGTGGCTGCAAAAGAGTGCAAGGATCTTTCCAACAATCACGCATACAGACAGCTATTGCAATTTTCTTTTTATCTTGTGTCCTTAAGAGATGATGCTTTTGTGACCACACCATGCATCTGTATCTGTGTGCCTGCCTAACAATGTCAGAGTGCTTTCAGCCAAATATGACAGAGCGCTAGAGGTCCAAAAGACTCAAATTTCCTAAACATTTTAGGGAAATAGAAGACTAAATACAGGAAAGAGCCTCAATTACTATTTCCACTGAGGGAAAGGCTGTAACGTTTCCCATTTTCTATGGGACACCAGAGAGTTTACCTGATACAGACAGGGAAACAGCAGGAAACTCTTCAGTCAGTTTTTACCTACTTAGACACAAGAGTGTCCAACCACAAGACAAAGGGTGAGAGGAAACCAGATTTTGTTGCCTGTGATATGGTGAAGGAAGAGTTAATTCTGGCTTCTTTTAAAAACACAGTGATTCTGAAGCAGCTCCCCTCCTGTGAACAAGCAGAGGCAAGAAGGCAGAATTCAGCCTCCACTTTTTCAAGCCTGCAGTAAATTACTTTCCTTGTCATCCAAGATGGTATCATGAAAGGAACTGAGACTCTGGAAAAATTAACTGAAAAGACATTTTCCTGTTGGAAAATGCTATTTCACTGAAACACAGATTTTGTATGGGAACATGCCATTTTCAGTCCAACTGCATGTAAAGAAATTGAAAACAAAATATCAATAAGACTGTGCCTTGTTTGCCTAGACATTTGTCTTTTGTTTACAGTGTATTTTGCATTGTATTATAAAATAAGAAAAAATATAGGAAAAACTTCTAAATTTGATCAAAGCAGAACTTTTTGAAAAGCCTGGAAGGCGTCAATTTAGATTTCATGAGAAAATCAGTTTTTCTTTCAGATTCAGAAGAAAAATACGTTTCAGAATGTTGAAAGTTCCTGTAGACCACAATTTCGGTATCTAATTGCTACCACTATCAACCATAAGGAGCCTCCTTCCTCAGTGCTCTATCTAGAAGCATGTCTAATTCCTTCTAAATAATTTAGACCTTACATTTAATGAATTTTAATGATGGAGGTCTAGCAAACTTTCTAGACTGAAGAATGCTAACTTGATTATTTTTACCTCTATGTATGTATGTTTTTGTGTTTTCTCACGCCACTGCACATGAGTTGAAGACTGCTTCCATATCTAAAAAGTGTATGCCAAGGGGAAAAAAAAAGTGTATTGGGTTGTTATTGCTAAATTCTGGGAATACAGCCATAGACCCAAGTATAGTACAGCTGGTCAATTTTTCTTAATATCTTTTTTTTCCTTCTGATTGAAACATAGGATTTGGAAACAATGTCGCTGTTATCAGGATTTTGTTTCTCAACACAATTCAAAGAGTGTTTCTGTAAAAATCCACTCTTGTTTTCTTCCTTTAGGTTTTCTTAACAGTGCTGTAACAATGAGGAAGTCTTATGTATAGAGTAAGAGAGCAAAAACATGGACATGGCAATTTTTAATTCTTCTTTTTCATTTTTTAAAATTCCAAAGATCTGGTGCATTTTGAAGATTCTAATGGCAGAAGCAACAGTCACTAAGTCCATGCTAAAAGCAATTTTAAAACTGCAAAATCTTGAGGAGGCTGAAGATTTCTTTGGTTTGGGGTTGTATACTCATCACAAAGTGGTGATGGTGGCACTGCAAGCTAATGGGGAAAATGGTAATCTTCTAAAAAGTTAAGCACTTTCAAATACACTGATTTTTCTGTCTTGAAGCTTTAGAAACCAGCTGAAATGATACCAACTTGCTCAATTTCTGTAGTGTCTCTTGGAAACTGAAAAAACAAAGATATTCTGAACTTCTCTACTAGAAAAGGAAGATGCTTTTTCACTAGAAAATGGTTAAACTCAGTTCAATGTATTTAGCATTGAAGGAGGAGAATGTGCTGTTAAGGGGAAATGGTCTTAATTTTGGCTAAAGTTAATATGAGAAAGTATATTAAAACCAAGTGGAAGCTTATTATGTTATGAGCCTGTGGCTGAGGATTTTCTGCACCTGGGAGATGGTGTGAGGGGGGCAAGAGAAAAGTAATAACCTGTAGATCTGTAAAGTTTCCTAGGGATTTCATTCTCCCAGGCACCTCATTGGTGCCAGAGGCTCCAGTTTTCTCCTCTCTGTTTCACTAGGTCGTTCCTGTCAGCATCTCTGGGTTGCCCAGTTTTGGAGGGAGAAAGCAAGCTAAAATAAAACAAGAAGATGCTGAGACTAGGCAGTAGTCCTGCACACTAAGCCATAGTTATTTAGAAATTATCAAGTCAGCTGCATGAGAAATAGTCCGGCGAAACTGCCCCCGGCAGTTTGCCAGGTACCTGGAAGTGCAGCCAGGAACGGAGCAGCAGTTGCTGGCCCAGGAGAAGCGGTTTGTGGCGTCGGTATGAAGGGAGCTGGTTCAGTTTTTCCACTTGTGAGCTGTGGAGTGCTGTGTGGGATGCTGCTGGTCTGGCCTGAACTGCGTAACCATAGCTGGAAACTGTGAGATCTGATTTGGTACAAAACCTGCACTCTCCTTCACTGTTGCTTCATTTCTTTATTAGTCACCCAGGGCTGGATTGCTCATGGGAGCCTTGTGTGGTGGTAGATTGGAGGAGCTTCATGATGCGTGTTGAGTTGACCCTGACAGGTACCAAGTGCTGTGGCCTTAATCCAGCCTAACACATCAGCATGTGTATGAAGTTAAATTTACAACCTTACTCACTGCTGGAGAAGCGGGGTAAGGGCTTTGTACACTGCATAAAACTTCAGTAGCTGCACCTGTAAATACAGCAGAGGCACAGTGGAATTTTCCTCCTTAGACAGCTGAGGGGAGCTGGACTTCTAGGTGCCTTTCTGAACCGCAAGCCTACAGTAATAAAATGTATCGCACCTGCACATTTTACAGTCTTGACCTTTGCTGCTACCATCTAGCTTTTCTCACCTCCCCTGGCATTTTTCATCAAAGAAGAAACATTAGTCTGTTGCAACTTCCTACCCTACCCAGGAGTGTGAAAGATGCCCGAGTTTTACGTGTGAAAACACACTGCGCCTGTGGTAGGACAAGTGTGAGTGGTGGTAGTGCAAGAGAGAGATGAGATAAAGCGGCTTATGGCATAGCTGCAAACAGGTGGACAGCTTGTGAATTGTTATCGAAGATTCATCACCTGACTCCCAGCATTAGGCAGGAATGCTCTGTGCAAATCGCTGGCCGTAAATAATTATTAATAGTAATCCACTGTAGCTACAGAGTTCAGATGTCAATATTAATGAAGTGAAACTAGTAGCGGCTTTCTGTGTGAATTAAGTGTTGACCATGGCAGTTGACGTTAATCAGTTGTGAATACCAGTGAGGTCAGATGCATGCAAATGAAAAAGATCTTTCTCAAACTATTGCTTGTGGCTTTGCCAGCTATCTAATTTCTTTCTAATGTTTACCTTTTGTCACTATCCGGTTGGTAGGTAGAGTGGTACAGATGGGTCTGCATAAGAGCTCACATGCCATAAGTAGCTGCTTCTGCTCTTGGAAAATGATCAGTATCACCAAGATTGTCCTGCGGAGTGAGGCAAGAGTGCAGGGTGGCATATTGGTGAGGCAGAAATTGTGTATAAATTAGCTGAAGTGGGTTATTTTCTGGGAATTTTGACCTTGTGAAAATGTAGATCTCAGTGGATATACAGTTCAAGAAGCCTAGAGAATTCCTGTAATAAAAAGAGAAATGATCTAATCCATTTTGAGCTAGGCAGTTTGTCAAAATCCACAGCAATCTGGGGTAAGAAGAAAAATTTATGTTAGAAGTCAGGCATTTCCTTGCATGTAATCCTGCTTACTTACAAAGAATATTCATGGTGGCTTTGTTCATAATTCAGTCTCTTTTCTAGCCAGCCCTTATCAGAAGTGTGGGGGTTTTTCTCCCCATAGGATTTTCTCAGGGCCACATTTCCTGAGTGTGTGCTGGCTGTCTTCCTGAGGACCAGAGACGGTCATGGCTTGGATCAGCCTATGCTGCTGCTGCTGCAGGGAGCAGCAGTAGAAGTACTGGTGAGGGTTGAGAAATAGGGACAGGAGCTGCATCTTTCTTACTTCCTCATGTAAATCATGTAACACTCTATGGCTTTCTGCTGCTTTGTTCTCTGCTCCTTTGGTGTTTCGCTGTTTCACTTTCTGCCCTCTTGAGTGACCCATGTACAGCTTTGCCCTATACATTGTGTTATGGCTACATGAGCATAGTAAGGGGGATCTTAAATGGGAAGTGAGGCTCTTGGTGAGCTTTGTTACAACCCTTCAAAAGAAGGTGCTTGGTTCCGTGGGACAGCAGCCCCAACAAGATCAGCTCAGCCAGAGAAAGTAGATGCAACAAAAAAAGAAGGGGGGAAAAAAAAAGGACACTGAGAAACCTGTCCAATAGATGGTCTTTTAATCAAATGAGTGGGTGATTTTCACAGGTTAACTGTTTGTGTGGGTGAGTGTGTCTGTTGTGTCTGTACAGCTTGAAGAACTGCTGGTGTCTGCGTACTGGTAGGATAGAGGCAGCTAAGGTTTCAGGGGTCTGGGAAGCTGTATTTTGCTGTCCTTCATCTGCCTGTGCCCACCTTCGCAAGGGCACGGTGGAGGTACCTAACCTGTCATTATTGCATATAGATGCTTTTGTTTCAAAGTGTGCATTTGCATCATCAGTTGCTGGCACTGTCTCCATTTTCTGATTGCAGGCGTCTTCAACTAATATAAAATTCAGCCCTTCTAGAAGTGTCGCACCATGCAGCAACTTACCAGTGTATTGATGTTTTGCTTTTTCCCATGGTGAAATTCTAGAAGCAAATGCAGAGTAAACAGCACCACTACCTACCCAAGTTCCTTACTGAAATTTGGGTGAAATCCTCGTTCTCAGGAATTCTCTTTCCCAGAATCTCTTCTGTTCCCTCTATGGAGAGACTAAGAAGCTGTAAGGAAGGCTTACTGGCCTTCTGCCCTTTGGGCAAGTGGGTTCCACAGTAGAGTATGCCTTTTTTCTCAAGGGTTTTGTGCTTGTGCCTCTTGCATGTGTGTGTGGACAGAAGGAAAGGGTGCTTTTTTGTGGTTGTCCCTGTACCAGAAAGCACCACTGCTCACCATGGACAAGAGCCTTCAGTCAGGCTAAACCTGGAAACAAGACAACGTCAGTGCTTTTTAAAAGCACTGGGTTTTGAAGAACTTGCCACACCAACCTGTGACTGCACTGGGAGGAGAAAAACCTTGGGGGCGCATAATGTTTCTGGAACAGTTATTTCTGAGGGATTGTATTCTGTCCTCAGCCTTAAGGTAGGATTGCTGTCTGTGCTTGGGATACACAGAAGCCAACATTGTCAAAGTTCCTTTGTTAAATAGTGGCAGAAATACCCATTTGAGTCTAGAAGATCTCCCTTTCCTCACAAAAAATCAAACACAGACTGTGATCTCCTTAATCATCCTTGCTATTGATCTTTAGAACATGGCTTTGAATGCCACCATCAAAGGCATCACAGGCAAAAGCACAAGTCTCATTTCCTCACACAGAGGAGATTTTTTAGGCTGTATGATACAAAAAGTTAAAAGTCTAGAAGAAATATTTTAAGATACTGTCATTTCATTTGAATTGGCTCAGTTATGGGAAAAGGCTTTTCATTTTATGAGAGTGATTCTAATTTCTATTTTAAGGACCAACTGAGCTTTTGAGACTTTAGCCCTTACAGGAAGCATTGTTCGAGGCTACGTACCTTGCAAAAGCTTTGGGATCCCTATGGCTGCAAATCGCCAGTCCACCTTAAGTGGCACTACCTGTTAAATTGATAGTTTCCCAATTTTAGCAAAGAGTCAGGTCCATCAGGGCACACCTGCATTTCTGGCTGAAATTTCCCATATAGACTTGAAGCCAAATCCCGTAACTTATGAGCCATAGTACAGGAGCCAGTGTGGTACAGAGAGGGGGTATCTTTCTGTTCTCCTCTTCCTGGGACAGCATGGAGATTGCATCAGTTCTTGGCATATTTTAGAGCATCCAAAGGGTAAGCTTCATCTCACATCAGCTGACACAGTGCCCTGTGCTCTGCTCTCAAATACTGCACGTTCTAACTATTCTCTGTCTCCTACCACAGCCTGTGAGAAGTGCACCTGTTTGTAGGTAGTAGCTTTGCTATTTTTATACTGCTTGAGGATCCCTCTGTGGCAGGAAAACTCTGCCCTTGTGCTAGTACATGGAAATAGCACAGAGGAAGAAAGAATGTGGGTTTAGGGTCTGACCCTTCAGGTACGGTTATAATCTGTAGTTCTCTGAGTAGGTGTCTCAATCTTTATGCGGTGCATTGAAGTCAATGACAGTTTCATGTAAATAAAGACTTCTGCCCCCATCCCTCTTCCTAAAATTTAATATGTTCTTCATTTGATTATTTTAACTTTATAGATTTCTTTTTTCAATAAAAAGAATGGTGATCTAACCACATAATGGTTGTGTTTTGAGAACTTGCTTGATGGCTGGCATGGTCCTTTGGCTTTGCTTAAAGTGTCTTTTTCCAAGGTCTTTTGAATTGGGCTATTTACTAATAGCTGCAAGAACTCAAGATTCAGCCAATTGGTTCCCCCTGCCTTAATCTTGTTTCTGAACGTTTCAATTAATGTTTGTCTGAACCGGTTTTTCATTGTGAATTGTTTCAAATGAGTCTGCAGAGTCCCGCAGCCTTGCAAATCACTTTCATTTAGAACCATGATTTTGTAAGAGCTTGCCCAGAGAGCACGAGAGCAAACAAACCCTTTCCTTCTGAGCTTTCCCAGGTCGAGTTGGGTGTTAGCTGCCAAAGCATGTAATTTTAAGGACCTACAGAACAATCGAAGCCTAGCTTAACTCTCCAGTTAGATACCAACCTTGCTAACAGCAGACTCAGGCGTGAATGCCACATGTTGTTATGCTAAAGAGTTTGCTCAGGAGCTGCATTTCCATGCACTGACCCCTAAAAAATTCACTAGAGCTCCCATCTGCTTCCTGCTGTGACAACATAACATTGTCTGAGGGAGCGAGGAGATGAGCTTACATCTCCTTGCCAGCACTTGAAAGCTGTTAGCGGAGACATGTGGAGAGATATATGGGTCACATCTTGTAGTTCTAGTCTCCTACACTGGATCAAGAAAGGTCTTTATATATGTGGAAAAGCCTGAAAAAACCCAACCATTAAATTATTAACTGAAATTTCCCTTTGCAGCTACGTAAAAGGAGTGCTTGGGTTCTGCATGACCTCCCTGGATATGTAATTAAATTATAAATTGTATGCTCTCCAGTCTTCTTTAAAGACTACGTGCTTGGGAACAATTAAGGCTAGTCCAGAATATGTCTAAGCTATACTGGTAAGTTTGGGAGTAGTGTAGACGTACTGAAAATAGCTTTCTGTTACCATGCTACACGTTTGATGCAGCAACATGGCACATTGCATAGGTTAATTGAACTCGGATTTTAGGGTTGTGGCTCACTCTGCCATGGCTACAGGGGTAAGGTCCTGAGCTAATTACCGTAAAGTTAGCAACATCGTGTTACTGCAGTCATTGAAGTGCAGGCTCACCTTGAGAAAAGCTTGGCCAGAGTAGATGTAATAAAGAATTTATCAAGCAAGCTTTTGTCTATCTGGTTACAAACTCTAATAGCTGTGATCTGGAGAAAGAAGGCGCATTACAAACTGATTTCATTTAGGATACAAGAAAGTGGGATATCTGAGGTCTTACAGTTCCAAGGCAACATGTCCCTGTGAAGGCAGAAACATGATTATCTGTTGTGCCCTGTTTTGCTCCTTACTAATCCCTCAAGCTCGTAAAGAAAAGCGACATTTTTAATCATATAAAGTGTAATTTATAAGCATTTTACTAAACCTTATTAATAGAAATGATTTAACAAAATATATCATTAAAAATGTTCCTATGCGCTAGATGTTTACTTGTGCTAATCTTGCCTCTGCAACTATGTTTTCCCATTACTGTAGGCATGCTGGTAATCCTCAGAACAGGAGTCTTGCCTGTTGTGAAGTGCTTTGCGTGCTGATGGACAGTTATAATTGATTGCCATACTCTAATTTTATTTCTCTCCATGAAAAAGACAAGCTGCAAAAGCAACCTTTTAATAAATAGGTAAATAAATAAAACCTTCTTTCTGCCGTAGCCCTCTATAACAGGAGATGATAAGCTCTTTTCTATGTGGGCCTCTAGACAGAACACAGGGCCAGAGGCTGGATGACTTTGCATTGGAATAATGAACCCGAAGAGTGAAATGGGAAGTTGCTTTACCAAACTTTGCTAGTAGCACTGTGATCCACAAAAGACTTGCCAGGGAGGAAGAGGAGGTACTAGGAGGATTTCCTTTCCTGTTCCCAATGGATCTATAGGAGAAGCGATGTTAGGTGTATTAACTGTTCCTTTTTGCTGGGCTTTTGCTTGTCAAGCAAATTCCATGTGGTGCCTGGGAAGTACAAGTTCTTATAGTAGGCTGAAAGTCACTTCATGGGCCCTGAACGTCTTCCACTTTTGGGTCTTGCTGACTGTTAAAGAGCCCAAATTGTGTTTTTAAGTGCAACTCCCAACTATAGGGCTGATAGCTTTTTCATAATCCAAGCATTATAACTTCAGGTATTCTTTAAGCCACAGGAGCAGATGGTTTCATTCAAGTAAAACCCTGGGATTTTTTCATGGCAGAGAAGAAAAAGAAGAGAAACCCAGGAAAAATATAGTAGAACTGTAATTGTTCTAAACCAGAATATTTTCCAAAAGGCCTCAGAGTCCCTTTGACGCATGCCCAAGCTTAGCAGAACCCTTTGGAATGTGCTTCGTCGTGAGATCGCAGTTTTATTGGAGTCTGTCCAAAAAATAAGATAAGCCAGAACATTTTTTTTCCTTTAGTTTCCTTTAGATTAGTATCCAGTATTCTTCACCCAGATTGCCTCATTAGACAGGTTGTTTTGTCAGAAGCACTTGCTCCTGGAGGATTCCAACAGCAAAGTGGGAGCTTCCTCCAGGAAGAAAATAGGCAAAATAAATGTTTCCCCTTACTTTGCCCCCGTCTTTTTTCCATAACAGAGGGAGCAATTCAGAAGTACGAGTTTAAGACATCACTTAAAAGGTAAACAACCAGTAACTGCACCTTATTAAAAGGCATACTATTTTAAAACTTCATAGCTAGGCACTCACTTGTGTAATTTGTGCATCAAAATATTATGGTATGTTACTTTCCACAAGGGGAAAGCACACAGTAGCCACCCAGTATGGCTCTAATGGAGAGAAGGAGGAGTGAAGGGATATTTATGATGATTGCCATGGGAAGGTGAGGGTGCACGATTACCCCCACTGCTGCTCTAATGGATTGAGATTATATATGGCAACGTACTGGAGCAGGGGAGATCAGAAATGTATTGGCTAGGAGGCTGATGGAAACACATGCAGAGAAAGTGATTAGCTCCAAAAGTCACTGACAAATCGAAGTGGTGAGGAGTGGAAATCTGTTTTCGTTAGTTGAAGAGCAGCTGTTGGGATAACCAGTATACTTGTGTTGTTCTCCAGTCAATAAAGTGCAGGACATACCTCAGAAGAACAAGATGTTACTCTGACAAAAGCCAGGAAAATCACTGCAGTCAGGAAGTAAATGAGATGGGTGAAGTTGTGGCTCCAGTGAAGTCAGTGGTAGAAGTTCTTTGGGAGAAGAATTTCCCTTTGTGTGCTCACTCCTGACTGTGTCAGAGCTACCCTTTTGTTTATCAGCCATAGCAGGTTAACATGATTTAATGCCAAAGGCAAGTCATTTTTTGTGGCTTTCTTAATGTTGCTGTACCATATTATCTAAATATTTTCAGATACTATTTGTTTTGAAATAGCTTATTTTAAGCCTTATGGGAACTCTTCAGAAGCAACCTTCCTTTTATTTCAGGTTCAAAACATGTGACTGTGCTCTATCAGGATGAAGAGATTCTACTCTCCTACCTTCAATTAGAATGAAATTGCAAGGGGCTTAAGGTGATATGTACAAATAAGAAACTGTGACACCTTTACTTTTAAATTTTTAAACATTCCCTACATATAAAGCAGAGAAGTTTTGTTTTTCTCCTCAGGGTCACTGCAGCCTATTGAAGGCACAGTGTACATGTATGCACAGTATCCTGTATGCATGTATGGATGCCCAGTTATCCTGTGTCTTTCATCTAAAGTTGCCAAGTGTACAGTCCAGGCTGGGGACCACTTCAAAGATAATGATGGAAACTTTGAACTTGGCACAGCTCCCCAGGGCAGAGCGTTGGAGGTTTGATGCGTTCCTGGCAGCCGTGTTGCTGGAGAGGCATGGGGCGTTCTCTTAGCTGGAGTTTCTCAAGGGTTGTGGCTTCATGCCAGATCACTGTGCTGGAGTTTAGATAAGAAGAGACAAAGCCAGATCAGCATTTTCCGAGATAGGATTGAGTCTCCAGCCAACTGGAGGTTGTAGAAAGCGTTATTCATGGATGCTGCCAAGATTGAACATTATTTTCTGAAGAATCCAGGACTACTTCTAAGTTGGAGATTGATCTAGTATTGGTATGTGCATGCTGCGGAGCTGTAAAAACTCTTGCTTTTTTCATATTGTGGAGTTACTGCTATCTGATACGTAATCAAAGTCAAGCAGTAACATAGCTATACTTAGTCACTGGAATAGAAAGATGCCAAATCCAACAGACTGAGTAAGTCTAAAAACTGTGTCTGTTTTATTTTGGAAACTGAATTACTGATAAATGCAAGAAATCTGTGGATAAGAGTGCATTCTGAAGCTGTCTTTACTGACAAAAGATGTAGAGTAACTAATTCAGCCACGTCCTTGCAATGGAAACTTTATACTCCCATGTGCAAGTCTTGCTGATAGCTCTAGTCATTTGCTAATTTTGTTGAAAACAATTATGCTTGCTAGCTAGACAGGTGTTTAGCTAAAGCATTTCCAACTGTCAGGTGTCCAACAATTGATACTTTCTAACATCTTTTCCTCTTGGAGAAATGACCTATGTGGAGAGTTTGAAAGAAAGGAGTAACTTAGTCTGGAGGAAAAAGTACCATGGCAAGAAGGATGGGGGCAAAGCAACTCTTCATATATGCTGCTGTGAAGTAAAAAGGAAGATTTTTCCCATGTAGTCCACTCAGAGCAGGAAATAATGGGCTTCAATTGCAGTATGAGAAGTTAAGGATAGCTGTAGAGAAAAAACTTCTAATAACAAGTGAATCGCTGGAATAGATCACCTGCAAAGGTTACAGAGTCTCTGTATTTGGAGGTTTTTAAGAACAGGTCAGGCAAACATCAGAGAAAAGTGAAGTTAAGCTGCATTTGGGACTGATTAGTTGTCTTTAAGTTCACTTTCAGCACTTTTTCTGTGATACTTGTAAATGACTGCGGCAATGGTGTGTTGCTTGGCATGGCAAGAAGGAGAAAAAAAGAACTTCTTTGTTACATCAAAGGGCCATAACAGCAATTTTTCAACATAAAATTACTGTGAGAGGTACTATCTTAATCTAATTAATGCTATTTAATAAATAGGTAAACCAGGCACAAATATGTTGGTGTGAGCAAGGAGAGGAGAGGCGTGTTGGAGGGGGAGACAATGGAGCCTGTAATGTGGTTAGCCCATGGTTCCAATTTACAGAGAAGTTGCATCTTGTCTGGCTTTCCCCTTAAGTTGTAGGAGGGAAAAACCACCACCCCCACCACCAAAAACCCCAAAAATCTACCAAGCTGCCAGTCCTGCTCCATAGTAAAAACAGAGCAAAAGTGAATGGCAGAGCTTTGCCCTGTAGCAAACTGACCAGAGGGAACCAGATGTGCTGTGTCCACAAGAGATGCTCCAAAGAACTCACATGTTAATCTAGAGAAAGATTTAACCGGTGCCTTTCAGATCCCATCTGCTCTGGCAGATCCACAGGCAGGCCTGGGGACCAAAATTATCATAGCTTCTACAATTTACAGAATGGGCTTTATGTAGCCCTAATTGCCATGTCGCTGCTCCTGCCATGTCCAAACAACATACAAGGGAGTGTTCAGAATAAAGCCATTTAGCCTTGATCCATGTTGCTGGTGTGAGAGGCTGTGTTTTGCAATAGGGATGGGGGCTCTTTGGGGCCCTTTTGCATTAGGGAGGACAGAGGGGGGTCTCCCTCTTCTGAAAAATTCTCATTGATCTTCCCACCCCCTACCCCACCCCCCCCCTTTCCTGAAACGCACACTTTTAAATGTAGAATATTCAGCAGTGACATTATGCTCATTTGCCTTTAAGGCTTTCTCTGCAAGTCTCTCACTGGCATTTATCCCAAAAAGATGTTAAAATTATATCATTGAGGAAACCAGTTTAAAGCTTACTGGAAAAGAGTTTTACCGTTCAGCTGATCTCTTTTGTTTAATTTTGGTATATGCCTAAGTAAGCATAATCTGTTGGTTGCAAGATTAAAATATGTCCATAGAAAACTATCTTCACTAAAATATGTACAAGGCATCGTGACCAATCCAGTGCCATACCCAATACTTGAGCTCCTGTTTTTCTATTGATGTTGAGGAAACCCTATTGGGAAAATAGGAAGAAAAATTTTATTTTGGTATTTCCGCTGGCAAAATATACTATTGCATTTTCTTGTCTTGAAATTTCTCTTAGGAACAACCACACCTCATAACTGCCACAGTAAGGGCCCCATGTTCTAAGTGATCCTGACAGCTGGTGTGATCTTATCACATGTATTTATGTAACAAAAAGACAATACCTCCCTTGATATTCATATTGATATTCCCATTGACTTCCACTGCCTCCCAAGAACAACTCATGCAGCCACGGTGTGCCTTGAACCTATAGCAATATGCAGTAAAGCAAAAATTACTCTCATGATTAACTTCTTAGCTAATAAAATGTAAACTGATTAATTTATATTTACTTCTGAAAGAAGAGCTGTATAGCCATAAATATTGCCTATAAATTGAACCATGGTATCTTCAGATCAGGAGGCTGAAATATGACCTTTTTTTGCATGCAGGGGTTTTGGGACAACATCTGCTGAGGGAGGTCTGGCATCTGGATGTACTATTGTTTCCACTGCCTGAGAGCTTTCCTCTTATAGACTATGTAACCTCAGTCTTGAACTTTGTTTATACCACAGGAGTTATGTTCTCCATGACTCACAGAGCCTTTGGCAAACAAAAATATTTAGCCTTTTTTGAAGGGTGAAGAGGCTTCAGAGCTATGCTGAATTGAGAAGCCTGTTAGCTGTGCTGAGGAGAAAGCTTTGGGAGAAAGCTGCTCACATGGAGCTCTGGTTAAAGACAGAGGATCTTAGACATGGTTCAGCAGCGGTATAAAGTGAAAGAAAATAGAGGGAAAGCTTGGGAGGGGGGTGAAAATTCCTAAGTAAAAAAATCTGTGTCTGACAGGGCTGAAGAGAGAACCCAGGTGCCTGATCCCTGAACACTGGAGCATCCACATCAGTCATCAGGCCTCTGGGTCTGGCCTGCCCTCAGAGGCCACAGTAGGATGCTGAAGTCCCTCGGACTGTCTTTCCGCTTCTCCAGGTCTCCTCATTAGACGTCAGACAGGTCCCACTGAATAATGTAGGGCAGACTTAATGTGTAAGAGTCACCACTAATAAAAAATTGCTTGTTCTCTACCCTCCTCCCCCCCAGTAAAAACTCTAGAAAATTCAGAGGAAAGACAACCTAAAGTATCTTTTCTGCTCTTAAAATCGTTCTGTCATCGTCTACATGATCCAAGTCGTAAATTCTGTGAAAAGCTGGTAATTTGCTGTAATCAGGCTGTCCTGTAAACAGGGAGAAGAAAGGGTGAAAGGTAAGTAGTGAGAAGAGTGTAGATAAAAAAAGTGCTGGGAAAACAAAGAAGAATGGAAAGCAAAAAATCAGAAAGCACTACTGTATCATCTCAGGCACCAAAATCCTTGATTAAAGTTTGTTGCTGTCTGATGTGGAGGGAGAAGGGAGGACACAGGGAAGGTGGTGAGGGGCAGCCTGTGGTTTCCCTGGACGAAGTGTGTCTGTATGAATCACAGCCCATGTGGTTTGTGCCTGCTCACCCACAGAACGACACGGGGGAGGTTCCCCTTCCATCTTCCCAGGGCTGGGGAGTCCCTGGGGGCTTTCACAGAGCCGTGTAGCCCAGGTCGCTTAATGCAACCGCCGCAAATCTTAGGGAGGCTCATCTACGGTACAGAGGGAGAGCTTTCCTAAAGGGAGGACCACGATGCAGGAAAATGCTCTCCATGGAAATAGCGTTACAGTCCTTGATAGTTATATTCCCCTTGGGAACCCCCAGAGAGCAGAGAGGCTGGAAGAGGTGCCTTCTCTGCTTGCTGTTGCCTGCAATATCCGCACCTCCTTCCTGAGCCTGTGAGTATCATTTTGCCTTCAAAGGAGTGTAAAACACACAGAGGACTGTAAATCTGTTGGCGGGGGGAGGGAAACACGGACGGGGGCCAAAGGAGGAGGTACGAGGCTGACAAAGGTCATGTTAAGAAGACTGTGTTAAAGGTCTTGTAGATGTGTATGCTGGAGACGACGTAGTTCTCCGAAAGAAATGGTGAGGTGGGTCAGCTTTCCATTGTGTCTTGGCTATCTTTGAGCTGATAGGAGATATTTCCATTGGGCAGTGTCCCAGAATTACTGTGAGTTTAGCAGGCCCTGTACGAAGTTCACGTCCCTTTTCTCTTTTGCAAGAAAAGTGTAATAAATGGCATTACAGTCGTACGAAAAAATGCTGTAATATCAGAATATTTTGCAACAGAGTAGGTCTGGGATAAGACTAACTCAAAATAGGCCAGAATTGGTGTTAACTGTGAAGTTCACATGCTCATGCAGCCAATGAACAGAACATGACATTGGTAATAGTACTGTCAGATACGGTTTCAGTCTAGCTTATCTCTTGATCCCTTCTCTGGTGGTAAAGCAATTCCAGCCAGAGCTGTATAAACCTGGTGCTCCTTGTCGTGCCGTTGAATAATAAGCATTAAGTGATTGACGTCCGTTCGTATGCTTACCATGCTTCACGCTGATAAGCTTTTTCCACAGGTAGGGAAAATAAAGTCCCATATTAACCAGGGCTTCAGTGGGGATCTGTGGCAGAGCCCTATAAGACGTAACAAAGTAATTTACTGGCAGAGACAAAGAGGCCGATTGTCAGTCACAGCAGTCAGTTGAAGTGTTATTTTACATTCACTGAGGATCTGGCTGTGAGACCTGGTTTGGCACTCTTATCCCATATTTACACTAGCATAAGCCAGTTGGAAATCACCAGGATTTGGGGTGTGGTTCCTTGCAGGGAACACTCTGACACCCATTTTGGTTTAGTGCTTTCTTGTTGGGAAAAGTGAACACATTCACAAGTGTAATAGAACAGAAAAATTAAGAGCCACCTTTTGGCAAGAAAGCTGCTATTACCATAAAGCAACATGTTTTATATGCCAGTTCTTTTTTTTATTGGCATCTCTGAGCTGCAGTGACATTATTCGAGCTGAGCATTTCCTGAGGACAGCATGCAAATGCTCACAACTACAAGGCTTCTTTCCTTTTGTGTTCAATTTAAGCGGGTTTTTAAAAATTATTTTCAGTCTTGAGATGGGGAAAGCATTCTCAGTGTATGTACGTGCCTTTCATCATACACCAGCTAAGATGCTCTTTCATTCTCAGTAATTCAGTGACAAAATTTCACTGTAGTTAACCAAAGTAATTGTCTTCAAATGAGATCTAAAAAAGAGGCTGGACATAGGGTTTGCTGGTGGGAGGAAATTCAGTCATTTTCTTCCGAGCTGTGACCTTTAGAGAATGAGCCATGCTTTTGCTGTGTCCACACTGGCTTGCTGAAATGCAGTTGGAGAATTCCTCCCCGTGCCTTCTACCTGCGACTTACCCGAAGCATCACTTAAAGGAAAGAAGGTAGCCTGTTTGCAGTGCTGTGTCTCTTACAGGGTGAAGATATTGGAGCTCCTCATATCTGAATTAGCTTCCAGTTCATTTAGAAGACCAGCTCAAAGGCTTTCATCTGGTTTGTAATACTTGATGTGATTTGCGTTCTTCTTTGCACCTGATGGTGCTGCAACAGCTGAGATCTGTTGATGTGTCAGAGCTTAGAGGTAGCCATTTCTTGGTCTTTAACAGCAAGGAGCTCTCGTACCTCGTTTTCCCTAGTAGAAAATACTGTGAGCCTATGGTGTTCTGTTGCATTGCTCATTTCCATTCCCAGCTCCTCTCTGAAAGGGTGGTTCAGGTTCAGCTGAGTGTGTTGTGGTGTGGAATTGTGGGGACCTTGAATGCGGCTGCTGGGATAATTGGCCACTTGGAATTTAATTTGCATCTTCCCCTGTTCCATACTTTGTCCAAGTGCAGTTCAAAAACCTGCATAAGATTATGACGCAGTTTCAGATACTGTTTCTGGAAGCTCCTGATGCTCGGATAGAGGCAAATAGGAGGAAATTCAGCACACAGCAACGCAGATGATTAGAGGGGCTGGCATGATTGCTTACAAGGAAAGATTAAAAATGTGTAATGTGCCTAACTTGGCTAAGCAGCAGCTGATGTTGCACAGGATCATCCTCTAGATGGTTCAAGTGCCAGAGGAAGACAAATGAGAGGAATCAGTGTGGGCACATGAAATGGGACAAACCCAGAGGTAGGAAGCATTTAGGCTGAGTAGCAGACAGTGTTATAAAGACCTAGGTGATCAGCAAGTCCCAACCTTTTTCATACTGGGAATTCCTAGCATTTCAGTCTCCTCTCCTGGGAGGAACAGGCTGGAAAAAGAGAACAGACCAAATAAGAAGGGCAGAGAGGTTGCAACCCAGCCTTTTCCAGGTGGAATAATTTATATATTAGATGTAGCATGGTTTTCAAAGAAAAGGTGGAAACTCTATGAAACATAAACACAGATAGGCCAGTGTACCGGTGAATGCTCCACAGGGGACGATTAGGAAACTGTAGAATGATGTGTTAGAGGGCCTATTGAGACTTGTTCCATCTCTAAACTGTAAGATTTATGCCAAACGCACTCAGCAAATAAAGAGAAGCTAAAAATAAAATCACAAGGCGTAATGATTTCCAGTTGTATTTACTTCCCGTCTCATTCCAACGATCAGACAGTAAAGTTGGCAGCTTTTATCCCTCTTAATCCATGGGCCACTGAATGCACCATTCTCAAATGCCAGGGCTCAGTTTGTGCCACATGGATTTCTTTCTGGTGAGGAGTTCCTATCACAGAGTTTGCAACTTTTCTAACTTTTCTTTCTGATTTTTTAATTTCTTTTGGGTATGTGCAGCCAATACATCTTTCCAAGGTAATCAAATCATCATTGTATTGAAGTCATAGGAAAAGAGGAAAGAATAATATTAATCCAAAGAACACCATGGGTACCCACTCTCTATTTAGTCTAGGCTAACAGCTTTTCTCAGCGTACGCAGGTCATACAACACTGTGATATTGTGTGTAAAAATATGTCCTATTGCCAGTTACCATATCTTCTAGTATCTTTCACCTTTGGTCTAGTACCTAGGGATATGGCCAGTCTAGGAATGTCCATACTTACCCTTTTCAGCCTTTCTGAAGTTCAGCCTGGTGCAAAGGTACAGGTAATTTGCAAATCACGTGAACAGCTATAGAAGCCTAATACAAAATTCTTATTGTGCTTGTCAAGTTGTGATAATGTGATTACGTGCCCTAGAAACAGGGACCTAGACACGTTTTTGCCTTTTGTACACTTATAAAATCTGGTACTACTTACTTCATCTTCCTACTTAAAAAACAATGAGATGAGGCGAGGTGTACTTTCTTCTTTTTCCACTCCTACGATGCTTTTTGGGAAACCCTGCTGTAGTAACGATTCATGCTGACTAACAGATGAGCAATCTTTGAAGAGTTTCAGAAGGCACTTGTTTCTTTTCCTGGAATTATGTGGATTCTGTTAACGCAGTCACTGAAAAGTTAAACAAATAAATTCAGCAGCAGGAGCATTACCTCTAGGACTCTGTCTGTCACACAAGTCTGGAGAGAATCTGCCAACGGAAGACCGAAGGGTTAAATTCTGTTGTTAGTTTGTGTGTTTGTTGCTACTGAAAACAGTAGCTCTATGGGAGTAATAGAGCAGTACTTGGCCTTAAGCCTTTCTGCACAGCCAAGAAGCGCTGCATTATCTGGATACTCTTTTGCAGACTTTCTCCCTCCAGGAGAAAACTGTATGTACTGGATGTTCTCGAAATAAATGAATAGCGCTGTAAACATACAACCTCATAATTAACCCATCTTGTCTAAAATGAGCGTTTTCCTAAAACGTGCTGAACCTTGCTGGGATGATGGTGTTCAAAACCCAGCTGTGGTAGACAGCTCTGAACTGAAGCAGTGTAATAAGGAGAGAATTTCTAAGAGGAAACCTGTGAGATTAAAAAAAATATGATAAATGAGAGAGAGGGTGGAGGCTAAAATCAGAATAAGGCAGTTGGTTTCCTTTTTCTCGCTCTTTTTTTTTTTTTTAAGTAAAAAAAGCAGAGAGAGGGGAACAACTCCCTAGGCAGGGCTCAATTGGAAGTCTTAAATCCCTAAATAAATGTCTTAGGAAATAGGTATTGATCCTTGCCTGGAGAACAGTGCCAAAGACATTAATCAAAGGGGCAGATGAAAAGACTGGGGGTTTTTGTTTGTTTGTTTTGTTGTGGTTTTTTTAAACATCCTATGAACACAAGCAGTCTGAGTGGGGACTTTATTATTAATATTTGGCACCTCATCCCATGCCACTTGCACATATGTTTTTGAAATAAGGGAGTAGTAAAATTGTTTTTGGTTTTTCCTTTCCTGCGGTCTATTTAAATGAAAGAGTGTGCAGTAATCACCATTAGGCATCTGGCTACCCCCACAGAGTGGGTACATGCCTGATTTTGCTTATTCTCCATAAATGTTCTTGGATTTTTACCCTTAGCCTTTAAGATGTTAAACTTACAGCACTGTGCCTCAAGCTCTGTTTATTGAATTTCATGCTAGGACGAGTGAGAGGGGGTTAATAAATTCGTGCTTGATATTTCTCTCTCTCTCTATGTGCTCTTCCCTGGCCCTGCAGCCACTTGGTACATCTCGCACAGCTGTCAGTAGCTGGAGTGTCCAGCGCTGCTGGTGCTCGTTCACCTGTCTGGCAGGGTAAATGGAAACAGGTATTCCTGGAGAACACTGACCACTCTCTTCTTGTATGTTATCCTTGTTCCCACAGCTAACAAGGGGGACTGATGCAAGGGTCATTTACAAGTTGGAATTTAAAGGGCCTGTTTTAAAATGGGGGAAGGGGCAAGTTCTGCTCTCTTTTCAATAGGTGTGTGTGCACAGAGGACTTGAGCCAGTTTACCTAAAAGGAGGACACACCATGGATTTAGTTTTAGTAAGATAATTTTCTGTGTGCGAGTCCTCTTGTCTGTTGAAGCATGATCTCTTTTGTCTGAACTTTGTCCTGTATAATCTCAAAACTCCAGTGAGAATGCTGAAGGACCTTTGCCCTGATTTATTGTTCCCTTTAATTTGTTTAGTTTTGAAAGTGTTAGGAGATTAAGAGCATGCTTGGAGGAGGTTAATCATGGTGACTTCTGTGGCCTGTGTGATTCCACATTGCTGGTTTTTAATCCAACTATACACACTAGCTTGGACTCAAAATGTTCAGGCTGTGCTTAGGAGGACCTTAGGATGGTGTAAGATGAGCCTGCTTGGTCCTGGATATGTAAGATTTACCCACATCACCAGGAACAGAAAGGTCAACCTGTATTACCTTGCTGTCAGTGTGTTCAGGTTCCACCTCAGGGAGTTCCTGAGACTTCTTGTCCTCAGTCTGTACCTGCGTGTATGTTTGTACATAAGCAACAAAGAGAGTGAGCAGGTTTGACCTGGAGAACAACTTCAAACTTGGGCTTGACTTGCAGTGTAAACATACCTTTAGAGGCATTTGAAGAAACAGCAACCTGTCCTTAGGATGTCTTGAGAAACTACGGAAACATGTACCAACCTTAGATGCAAACCTTAACAAATAATGGCTAAATACTTTTGAAGTCATTGACAGGAAGAGTGTGGTATGTGAGGGATGTGTTTCAGTTGAGGTTAGACTGATTAAGAATGATTTAAGAGCAACGGCTATGTATTTAGGTTGTTATTCCATAAAATATTTAGGGCTGGGTAGGAACAGACTGAAGTGCCTAAAGGTGCAAATATATATTCATTTAGATAATTAGGACACTGCAAAAGAACCCACAACCCCAACGCCCCATCTCCATCTATAGGAGTTTAACTGTGTCTGTAAATCTGGGTCCTCATATATTCCAGAAATGGGAGATGTATAAATGTCCTGCAAACTGACAGCTAGCTAGATAAGCGAAGATTGGAGAATTGGGAAAAACCTGACACAGCTGAATAATGGAATTGTAGTCATGAATATCTGTCATTGCTGTGTTCTCCTTAGCAAGCCAGTGATGTAGCAAGAGCATTACTATGATGTCCTGGCAGGTTATTGGTGACAAAGGATACTGTGTTACGAGAGCTGTATTAAAAGTACTAAAATCTGCTGGGGTAAAAAACAAAATACAGAAGAGACAAAAGATGAAAGAAAATCTCCTGAAAATACTTTTTTCCCTCATTTTGAAAGTTGCTTTTTCAACCTCTAACATTTCTTGAATGAAGAAACTACTGATTTCTTATCTGTGTGTTATTTTTCTCTAGTAGTGTTCTAGGGCACTACTGCTAGCATACATCACCTTGTATAAAAAAAACCAGACCACTAGAGAATTCAAGAAAAGCACCTGTTTTTTAATTTCTTTAAAGTAAGGAAATTTACTGCATTTGGGGATTTTGCTTTAGATTTATTTCTTGTGTAAGAAGCCAACATAACAGCAGGAACAGAAATGTTCATGGTTTTATGTTGGAAGATATCCATTCATGTTTGTACTGTATTTCAAAGGTGAAAGAATACTGCCTTCTCATTTAGACTTCATTTAACTAACAGTATCTTCATTAAGTGCTATAAAAGGAGGGATTGCCAAAAAGGCAGTGACTGCAGCAGTGGAAGAGTGTTCTTAAGAGTCTTCTACAGACACCTTCCACTAAGGCAATGACAAAAGGATAAACTCTTTCTACCTCAGTTTTGGTGAGCATATGCACCTCTTCTTATGCACATAAATAGTTTGACAATAACCAGCAGGTAGCTTCCAGGCAGCAAAGATGGAGATGCCAACATCCAACAGCTGTGATGTGAGAAACTAGTGTGGAATATTTATCTTCATTTTGAATATTGCATATGTAGAGCAGTACGTAGGTAATTCGCTTTGCAAAAATGTGAAATGATCTGCCTTCTCTCATATTTTGTCTGTATAAGGAGGTCACAGCCATTTCATTACTTGTTCAGTTTACATATGAGGTAGTCATAATATTACTGCAGTCGTGCAAGCTGGTTTTGTGAGGGCAAGGACATGTCTATATGAAGAGATTTAAGTGCTTGTGCATAGTTTTACTCTTGTGCAGGTTAATATGTCTCATTTCAACTTGGAGCTGCAGAATAGTTCATGAGATGTTCACAAGTGCAGATGACTCAATCCAACTGGAAACATTTTCTGATTTCTTTTTTTATGTTCCATTTCATTGTGTGTAAGTGCTGCTGAAGGAGCATTGTGTAGGTGGAATTACTTAAAGGTTAGTAAGGGTGATGTCACCTAATGGGACTATTTGTTTGGACTCAACGGGATAGCTAAGCAGTGAAGTATGTCTGATTTCCTTCTTCACGCAAAGCTGATGCGAGAAAGTTCCCAAATAAAGAATAGCTCACACAACACATGGAGAAGATTAACGATAAGAGAACAGTCCTGAGATAAGAGAACCGATTTTATATATGTACAAAACAAACCCCAAACCATCTTGTTTATCCACCCTTACTCAAGTTGATCGCTGTTTACTCTCAGAAATAATTGCATTAATGGTTGGGTTTTTTTTTTTTCCCCATAATCACAGGGATTAAGATGTTTTCAATTAATTAGTGCCCTAACTCACTGGTGAAAAAGTGAGCATATGGTGATTCTCTGAGGAAGACCTTCAGAGAATGTTTGAACTGTCCTTGCAAGTTTGTAACCGCTTTGCTGCTATAGGCATTGCTCTTTTTATGTGTCAGTATGAATTTTAAGAGAGACATCCATGAATCAAGACCCAAGCAAGTGTCTGTTTGGGGATATATACACAAATAAGGGAGATGGGTTCTCTTCTCTTTACTGAAGGGTTAAGTACTAAGGGAGAGAAGGACAGAAAGACTGAAGAGAACAAAGGAGACAACTGAGTTGAAAAAAAGAGGAAGGGGAGAGGTAGTAGGTGAGAAAGACGACATGAGTATGAAGGAAGGAAAATGGTCTGAGAAGAAGGAACTGAGAAGCCTCAAGGGAAGTAATCTTTGACACTGAGAAAGTTGTCATTTTCAGTATGATTATTCTGAGACTGGTATCTGAGGCTTAGAGAGTCTCAAGAGTGTGAGCCGAGATGTGCCTGCGGTTGGGTTTCTCATGAGGGGTGCGTATTATTGTGTGCAAGATACTGCCCTCAGCTGGGTGAAAGGTACGTCAGAGGTGTATGGGTTGTACCGAAGGTGCATCTTGATCTACTGGAAATCACTCATTGCCACATTTCCTTAATAATCTGAAAATGATTGACTGGAAAAAATAATACACTGATACAGAATTGAATAAAACCTCTCAGTGAAAGTAATCTTACTGGTAGGCTGTGGAAATGAGACGAGGAGAAAAAACCTCCCAAACTAGCATCAGTTAAGAAAATCTAGTTTTCATTTTTCCAAATTCAAATACAAATTTTCTTTATTCTTGATAAGGCTGAATTCTGTTCCCAGAAAGTGTGCCATTAAGGTGAGCTGACAATACACCAGCTACTGCTTCCCTCCATGTCAAAGGCTTATGTCTCTGAGGTACTCTGATAGCAGCCTGGGGCTTTTACGTGGGACTGAAATGATAGGTAACAACTTTGTTTCAGGGAGTCAAAGCAGAGGAATAAAATATTGAATGCATCTATGCACAGTTACACAAAACCTCCAAATTTTTAGCAGTCCAATGAATGAGCACTTTTTGACAGGATAAGAGGATAGTATTTTTGGCAAGATTCTATTTAGGATGTGCAACTTTTCACCAGGGCTTAATCATCAAATTGGTCAAGATATCTCTGCTGCTTTCCTCACCATGTTTTCACGCCAAGGTTTTGTGATTCAGCACAGAAAAATCTAAAAACTATTGACATGAGGCCACTGTTTGCAGAATCATTTCCTTAGGTATAATCGATGATGCAGCCATGCTCACACTCTCAATTCACACATGGCGACTGAGATGGTAGAGTAACAGCAAAGCTGAGGAATATGAAGATTGATCTTTTTCCGCTCTTTGCTCTTCATTTTTGAATTATCCATGTTGATACGTTGTTTTGCTTGGCTGCTGGCATCTACCTATGTCTCAGAGTGGGAGGGACAGTGCAGATCTGCACACCTCTGGAGAAAAGAGGTGGGGGATTGCATTTCAGGAGACCAGAACCATTTCACTGATCTGGAGTATAATAAGATCATGTCCAGTTTGCTCCATCCCTGTGAGCTGCTCTCCCTGGCATGGCTGCTCGGTATTCTGGTATACCTCTAAGTGGTAACTTACCCTGGCTCATGGGTTTTGCTACCTCTGTGTGACTTTGGACTAATTTTTATTTTCCCCAAGACGCCTATACACTACCAAGGTAACATAGAAGATCATTTGCTTTAGAAAGAACCAGGTCTTTATCCTTTATTTTGTTTTTTGTGAGCCTTTCACTAGACTAATGCTTCCTATAACTGGTGACGGTTTTTCCTCTATGATCATAGTTTTCCAGGCACCTAAAAGGGTAGTGATATATTGCAAAAATAAGTTTTCTTCTTGAAGTCACAGAGTAGTCACCATGATTTAAAGCAAAATAGCTTTGCCCTTTTCCCCTTAACTGTTTAGGTTTTTAAGATTTAAGTTTTTTTTTTTTTTTTTTTTTTTTTTTTTTTTTTTTCCTTGGAGNNNNGTGGCATGGGTAAATGGGAGTTAGATGTCCTAGTAACCAGTGGAGAAGGTGTCCAGTCATTTTTTGTTTCTGACAGTACTGGTGGGAATTCTCTCTCCTGCTTGTCATAAAAAGTCTTTTGTGCAGTTCCCTCCTTTCTTTAGGCTTTAATCCACCAAAACACTTTCAGCACACAAGTGGTCTCATTTGCTTTCAGTGACAATATTCACAGACTTAACATAAAGCATGTGTTGGAGTGCTTTGCTGGGTCAGGGCCTGCTTTATTTGAGCTGCGTATCAAGTCTGCATGTATGTTATTCTAGAAGTTTTATAACTCTACAGTATCAGTTCTTCATTGTACTTGGTATTTTCATACAATGCATATTTGTAGAAGGGCCCAGATTAACCAAAACACATGTGGATAGAAACACAAATGTGCACCTAGCTGTGCTCATTAGAGCTGGGATACTCAGGGCAGTCATTTCTTATACAGCTATGTTTGCAAAGAACAAACTTTGCTTTTTTTTTCACAATTCATTGTGTTTCATTTTGAGATTTCAGAATGATGACTTAGAGAAATAATCAATAAAGTAATTAAAATAGCCAAGCTTTGCCTGCCCATGTTCAGGCCAGGCATCGTGATTAACGGTGAATTTCCCACTGGAAGCACCAGTGGATACTAACATTACTTGAAAGTGATCCCTGGTTTACTTAGATCTGACCATCTGTCCATTTGAATTTTTTTTGTTTGTTTGTTTGAAAGTTGGCCTAGCTTCACGCAGAGTCAAGAAAAGAACTTTTAGAAGAAAGGACAGGTTTGGGCAGCCCCCACTTTTTGTCAGTAGTAAACTAAGGGCATACCTCATGTAACTCTATTACCTCTCTTTGTGCAACCTTTGGAGCTTTGCCTACATAGGGCAGAGTTCATGTGGGCTGGCTTTCAGCAACCACAGTAGCCCAGCCTCCCATCAGGTTTCTGCACTGCAAAGACCTACAAGTGTTATTGCCGCCTCAGTCTATCGGTATCCATCTGTACACACCTGAGGGCGTAGCCCAGGGTTGTTTATGCTGAGACATGCTATAAGTATGTCTACGCTGCAATTTGTGCTTTAAGGGAAGGTAAGTAGCAGAGGTATTGGGAGCTGCCTACTAAGAAGTGATAGACCTATAGCTCCTTCCATTTGTCAGCTGTTGGTATGAGCTGGTTAGCTGAAAGCTGTCTCATGTATGCCTTTGCCACACTGAAATCATAAGAGCAATTTCCCTAAATGCCAGGAACAAAACAGAGACCTATCTTGTGCTTAGAAGATAATAAATTAAGGGTCCATGTGACACAGATAGGGAATAAGTCTCAAAGCCAGGTGTCCCCTGAGTCACCTGAAATGGTAACCTGTGCTGATTCCACCTCCTATTTTTGCCATTTGCTCCTTTATAAATAATCTTCTAATCAGAACTGACAGCTCTGCCATGACATTTGGGAGATCTCAGATCTGAAAACAGTTACCTGGAAATAGTTAACTCTGAGAAAGAGGTTTGAGCTGCAACTTCAGTAAGACAGGCAAACCCTCACAATCTCAACCCTCCCCAAAATCCTGGACACAGAGTGGATTTTGATCCTGTATGTATTGTGCTGACTGCATTTTGAAGCAACACATAGAAAAAAAAATTCTCCCTTTTGAAAAAAAAAAAAAAACCAAAAACTTACAAATAGTTAGACAACAATAGTCCTAAAAGTTTTAGTTTTCTATTTTGTTTATCAACAAACATTCTTTCTACATAATTTTGGGTTTCAGTTGAGAGCTTTGCTGAGACTCAAACCTGAAAATTCTGTTCTAGTTCTCAGTGCTGTAGATATTTTGATTTTGATAGTGCATGTTTCAGTGGCCACAGTTTCCGAGTAGGGAAGACTTCATCCGTCTCTTGCACATTTGAAGAAATGCTTTGACTTCACAATTTCCAAAATAGAAAATTCAGTTTGAAAAGAGGGGTTTTTTTCATTGAAATTGCCTATACGAAGTGAGATGGATTTTAAAAAAAAAAAAAAAAATCATGTCTTAACTTAAAGTCTCATTTAAAGCTGGGACCCTATCCTGCATAATGACAGTGCAGCTGTGGTGTCTTGTTCTCAGGACATTGAAAGAGGTTACTTCAGGAAACTGAAATAAAATCGGCCTCTTCTTCCTGTAAAACCTCCTGCATTCTCCAGGGCAGCATAATCAGGAGTCTTGTCTCAGCAACGTTCACCAACCACTAAACCAGCTTTAGTTCTCATCTTAATATAGAAGGGATGGTGATTTTACATACTGCTAGGCATGGTCCTGGTGACCCAGGTGCTGAACCAGGTGATGTGCTACTGACTTCTATTGAGGCATACACCAAAGTTTGGACGATTTGTGTCAGCTGAGGTGATGGGGGAGACGGTTTCAAAATGTGTTACTGTGGTTAAAATTCTAACTTTAGTAAGTTCATTTTTTGTTAAATTTTTCAGTAGTTGCAGATACATATGTATTTTTCACTGCTTGCAGTAGTCAGAACAGTGTCTAGGTAGTCCAAGACAGGATCTTTCTAGTCCTCTCTTCTTGTTTTGTGATGTTACTATTTTTGGTAAAGAGACTCATGTCTTATTTCTTCGTGATGGATGAGATGAGGCTATAAAAGAAGTAGTGTTTCAAATGTGGTTTGCAGGGGTCTTTAGCTTCTTTCTGAATTGGAGATATCTATGTTTTCTTTCTAAATCAACATAACAAATCCATTCCAAAATTTTGTTTCTACTGGTATCTCTCAGAAAGGGAGAAACATTGTGAGGGTGGAAGTGCCACAGTAAGACTGAGTTAAGCTGTACATTTACTGTGATCAATGCATTGCACGCTTAGCCAAAGCAGTGTGAGGCATGATGGAAGATGCCTAGTGCAAGATGCAGCTGGGGAGGGTGTGCGGGATCCTGGGATTTGGTGGAGAATGCAGTCTTGACCTTTGTCAAGATAAAGAAAGTGGTATGTTAGCTTATGCATTTTAATCAATGACATTTTAAACAGCATTTTGTGTTTGTCTCAGATGTGGTTTGAAGTTTTCACATTAGAAAGCGTTAGGTAGCTGACCGTGGTCTGTTAAACATATCTCAAAGATGTTAAACCTTATCTTTAAGACAAAAGTAAGAATATACATCCTTTCAGTTCCAGCCCAGCTAACCAGAAATGGGTTTTGCCTCAGGCTTCTCATCATTACCCACAAAATGAGGAATTACTGCCTCTAGTCCAGTGATTAGTGTGAGCACTCCCTAAACCGCACGTTAGGGGACATTAGCCAAGTTTGCTCAAACCACCCAGTTAACATTTTAAGCTAACCTGCTGGGTTTTTTCTGAGGTGGATTAGGGAGAGGTCCTGTGAAGCAGCTCTCCCAGCAGAACAGTGTGTGTTTGTGTGACACACACTTTCTAACTTTGGGGGAGTGATTTCCAGCAGAGGGTAATAACAAATAGGAAACAGCAGGGAAGAGGAGACATGTTTTTCACTCAGTGCTGCTACCTGAAGGGTGACCAAATGTCTGCAGTCCACAGGCCCCAGCTTGATTTGTGGGAAAAGGGAGATCAGAGATCCTGGGGGGAGACAGGTATGGGACATGTAGAAAGGCAACATATTTATATTTATTTGTGAGGGGGTTTTTGCATGATCTCTGTCCTGCATCCACATAAGTGTGCCATTTATCACGTGCTTCTGTCTTGAAGCATGCATCCTGTCTCTTCACCTTACTGAGCCTTGTATCTGTAGCTAGCTGAAGAAGCAGCTTTTTCTAGCTGATGGTCCCCACATGATTGCTGCCTTCTCTAAATCAGGCCCAGAAGGTGTTTATGAGAACTTTGCTTCTGCTGTTCTTCCTCTCTCCACTATACATCACCCCCAACTATATCTGCATTGGGAGTCTAATGATCTAAAGCCAGATGTTTGAAACATAGATAATAAGACAGAAGGATGTTTATGCCTGGGGAAAACAGGGATAGATCTTTTTTAATATATATATTTTCTCTTACTTATACAACTCCTGCCACTTTAAAGTGGGAAGTGTATTCGCTTTTAAAGAGAATAGCAGCTCTCCCAATTGGGTATGCCTGCGAAGCACTGTAAATCATTTATGTCACTCTTCATACTTTAACCATTCTAATGTTATTTTATTCTGAGATCAAGGGATGTGCTGGGACAAAAAATTTTCACATTGCCAATTCAAAAGAGGATTTGAGAAACACATGCATTCCCAGTTGTCACAGCATAGCCCCTGGTTGTCTGAAAGTGTGTGAGAGAGACTGAGTAGAGAGACAAATACAGGGGAAGAAAGTAAGCCTTCTACACCTGATTTTCACTTTCCTTGAGTCAGATAGATGAAAACCATCCCCGTGACATGTCTATATCATATCTGATCTAGTTAAAGCTTTGAAGAGTTGATACTGTAGTGTTAAAGTTAACCTGACTGACAGAATCTTTCCTGGAGTTGACATGAGCAAATATATCAAGAAGAAGATAAATTAATCACTCTGGTGAGCTTCATTAGTACCAGCATGGGGAAAAATGAGATTGCATCTCTCATGCGAACCAGGAATCCTTTATACCACTCCTACGAAGGGTTGTGCCTGAGGGAAGAATGGCTAACAGTGAAGAAAGTGGATGTGGGGAGTGGCAAACTGTTGATATGAAGTGAATTCAGGAGGGAATAATTAATAGGACAGATGACTGAATCCTCTATTCTTGAAATAAAAGTACGTTTGCTTTGTGAATTCGCCAAAGAGCGTGACACTGAGATTCTTCTGATTCACGTAACATTTCACCTAAGAGATCAGGATAAAATTGTGAGAACCTCTGGAAACAATGGAAGCTCATGGAAGAAGTTTGAGCCCAGAACTTTTCTCAAACTGACTGTATAGATCTGGTCACTGCTGTATTTGCAGAGTACCCAGAGCAAACCCACACTTTCCTGTGTGTCACCGCTGGCTGCTACCGCAATGTACATGTTTATGTAGACCAGCGACTTTGCACTCCATAGAGTACAATCTGATAGGGAAGTCAAAATGGAGGGTTCCTGATAACTTGTATGACTGCTAGACAAGGTCTATCTAGTGTTTTCTGCACAAAGCATTTCACAAAGGTACTGCTCTACTTTCTTTACAAAAAGGGTGTGCTAAAACATACAAGCTGAGTGGCTCTGGGGCTGGAAAGCAAGTTAATGGCAAGCTGGAAAGATAAAATCTTGTTTCCTGATACCCTGGATACTCGCTGATCTGCTGGGCTTGGCACACCAACCTTCTTCTGTTTCCTTATGTCCTTGTGCTGGTTTTGGCTGGGATAGAGTTAATTTTCTTCATAGTAGCTAGCATGGGGCTGTGTTTTGGATTTGTGCTGGAAACAGTGTTGATAATCACTTTTACTCTACCGCTTCTCTCCCCCATCCCACCAGGGGCAGTGAGCAAGTGGCTGTGTGGTGCTTAGTTGTCAGCTGGGGTTAAACCCTGACAGTCCTACAGCACATTGCTCTGTAGCCTCCAGAAGGCAGCGTTCCACGGTGGGGGTTGGTAATGGAGGCTCCACTGCAGTACAGGCTTTTTTCTCATTTGTTTAAAGATCCCGGTGAAATGCATTCCCATTATTTTGTCTCTGTATCTTTAGTTCCCTCTTCTGCAGCATCTTCTGAATCTCCCTTATTTTGAGGGAAATGTTTTTATTAAAGCCACAAATAAAACACATGCTGGGTCACTAGGCACTTGTAGGAAAAAGTAGAGACTAGCATATTATGTATGGGAGGGATGACTAATAGAGGCTGTTGCATGGACTGCAGTAGATGTATGGTTGGGGGAACTACAGATGCTTGCTGGATGCAAAAGCAGTGAAACATGATGACTCGCTAGAAAAGCAAAAGTAATCACATAGGAGCCATTTACCAAATCGTAAGAAGCGGGATTTGTGAATTGTCGTGCTTTTTAGCCTTAACACCAGTTTTAGAGCTTTGTTGGGAGGAGAGGAAGAAGCTATGAATAGCAATGAATCTAATAATCAGACAAAATATTTAAGTGAAGAACAACATACAGGGTCTGCCTGAATCATCAAGAAAATGTAATGGTTAATTCATGACTAAGGAGTTGTAACTCATAACTGCCAAGTGAGAAACAGCCTATTGTTCTTCACTGAAAACTGGAAACAAAAAGGTAACCACGTCTTAACCTTTTTATATTCTTGGGTTATTAACGTTTACTATCATGTATTAGTTCAGCTGCCCAGCACTCTCAGGGCCTGCTGACTTTTTTTAGCTTATAGAATGAGTTGATCTAATGATCAATATTGAGAAAGGTCTTATTCTTATCCTAAACAATATGGAGGGTTCAGCGTGGAAACACATACCCAGCACACACAACTGTGCAATCCTGTCTGTCCTTAGGTTAGCTGAAAAGGCTCCATTTTGTTCCAGGTCTGGAGGGATCTCTGGGTGTAGCATCTTTGGGACAGTCAGTTTAACCCCTGAAATCTGAACTCTTCACTCTGTGACCGTGTTTCTAGGCTGAGGATCTGCTTTTCAAAGTAGATATTTCCCAAATTTTCTTCTGCAGGTATTGCTACCACCAGCAGTTCACACACTGGTGAAGTAGAGAACTTCTTGCTCCACCAAGAAGTTTGCCAAACTTCTAACTTCTTGCTGTAAATTGGGTATTAATGCCTTGTCTTGCACACACAATGAAGTCACATACCCACATGGAGAGTCTGAAGCAGTGTTTATTGATACACACTCTAAGGAGAAAGCTGAATTGCTATTGCACACTTCTCCCTGCTAAACTGGTACTGGGTTTTCCAGTCATGCCCACGTATAAGCCTGTGGTCTGGGCCCCATGGAGAGGGAGCTGTCTTCCACCACCTGTTGATGAACCAGAGGGAAGAAAGG
The DNA here is from genome assembly GCA_013389945.1 of Fregata magnificens. Lineage (NCBI taxonomy): Eukaryota > Metazoa > Chordata > Aves > Suliformes > Fregatidae > Fregata > Fregata magnificens. The sequence continues at coordinate 93,865 of WAAD01014541.1, forward strand.
TTATGTGTGATCTGTTAGCTGAAGTGGCACCTCCCATAAGTTTCAGGCATATGTGTGAATAAACTGTGACTAATATTAATTCTGTTGTGTGATATCAGAGGTCACGTAATTGCACTGAGAGTTTTGTGAGTGAAGATATGTGCGTCAAGTTGTCTCAGTTCTGTGTTGTAAAGCATCAAGGGTGAGCCACGTGTAGTACTGATTATCAGCTGTGGTATTACTTGTATACCAGGATTGTGAATGCTCATGAACCTTCTTGTTGATCATGGTAGAACTGATGTCTGATAGGAATCTGGATCAGGTTTCTTCTTTATCCATGCTACAAGAAGTTTTGGTCAGGAGAATGAAAACCTGTCTCTACTGCTGTTAAAACTAAGAGACCTGGGTTTGTTCAGCCTGGAGAAGAGAAGAGTGAGGGGGGATCTTGTCAATGCTTCTAAATGTCTAAAGGGTGGGTGTCAAGAGGATGGGGCCAGACTCTTTTCAGTGGCGCCCAACAACAGGACAAGAGGCAATGGGCACAAATTGGAACACAGGAAGTTCCACCTGAACATGAGGAAAAACTTCTTTACTGTGAGGGTGACAGAGCACTGGAACAGGCTGCCCAGAGAGGTTGTGGAGTCTCCTTCTCTGGAAGTATTCAAAACCCGCCTGGACGCAGTCCTATGCACACTGCCGTAGGTGTACCTGCTCAAGCAGGGGGGTTGGACAAGATGATCTCCAGAGGTCCCTTCCAACCCCAACCATTCTGTGACTCTGTAATGAGAGGTCCAGAAGCATATCTAGAAAAGTTTACTGAAGGGCTATGTGAAGGCAACATTCATGAGAGTAGCAAAGTAGGATGAGATGAAAGAATTTAAAAGGAGGAGATAACTTGTTAACTGCTACAGAAAGAACTGACTCATGTCTTCTGCCTGATGTAGCATGTGGCACAAATGTCACTGAGCAATAAAATGTTCCAGAAATGCGGGATGAGACCTTCTCTGAGAGGCTGGGCATGGACCTGTCCGATGTTGGATGTGGATGTTGCTAGTGTTTGCCAACAAACTGTGAGGTGTTTGGCAAATACAGGATACAGTGAAGGGGGAACAGTAGCAAATGAAAAAGTTGTTTGCCTTTGTGAAGTGACCAAAGACTTGTGAGGAAACCAAAGCAAGGGAATACTGCCAGGAATACTTGAAAAGCAGGTATTTGGTGTTCATTGGTATTGACACACAAAAATGAAGATACTCTTTTTTGTGTTTTCCACTATCAGGTACTACTTCTTTCCCCTGCCTTCCCATCTTTTCAATATTAAAAATTTTTTCTTCTTTTGTATCCAGACTTAGTATTTACAAAAGGGAAAGCAGTACCTGCTTAGAGTGGCTAGGGAAGCTGTTTACATTTTCCTGCATTCCTGATGTTAGTTAATATTTAGAGGAGCTGTTCTTGAGGCTATAGAGGAGCTTATATTTGAACATAGACCTTTCTGCCAAATACATCTGGCAGAAAGGTTACCAATACGTGTGGTTTTGGATGCAAGAACCTGCTCGAGGCCGAAATGTTGACATGTAGTATCTTTGCATGTGGTTTGCTTGCAGCTCCGTTGTATAGTGCATACATGTTATGCTGGTAAATATTTCTTCATTCGCTGCCCTGGAGACTAAAATTGTTTAGCTGTAGAACAGGGAGAATTAGCAATAGCAGTGCACTCTTCTCTTCCAGCAGTGATAAACATTTGACTGTCATTATGTTCAGCTTGGACTATTTTGTAAATATTCTGAGCTCTCCATGTGCGGGTTGTCATCACTCTAGTAATCTAGTTTCATCTTGCAAACTTTTATCCATAAAATCAAACTGACAGGCCTTAATGGGACAAAACGTGTGAGGAAAGGGTACCAACAGATATAGCTGAAGAAATGGGCCCTTAGAGAATGCTGTAGTATTCAGAGTCTGAGATAATAAATTACAGTGTGGCACAAATGTCTCACTAATAGATAGCAATGTGTTACGAAATCTAAAGCACCATTCTTGGAGTACTGGGCTATGTGCTACAGAGTTGTTGGGACGTATACTGGCAACAAACATATGCCTTTCAGATGGAGTCAAACTACATTTTGACAAACTTTAAGTATTTCAATTGTCATAGTTTTTCTTTAAAATTATATGTCAGGCAACTAGTACGAAGCAGCTGTCACATTCCTGACGGGAATAAAATCTCTCCATTTGTATTCAAAGCTTACAGTGCCTGTCCTAGTACTATGAGAAGATACAAACGCATCAGTCAAAAACATCTGTTACTTGTAGTGGATTAAAAAGCACCTGGTCTAAATACACACCTTTTACAAGGTTAGATTTCAGCCTAATTTGAAAGTTTTTCAAAATTTCAAAGCTGAGGGTTTTACTGAGGCTTAGGTTTATCCCTTACAAAAGGTACATAATTGAGGCTAAGTTTTCATGGCTACGCTCTACAGCATCAGGAAAACACCCCAACAGCTTCATGAATTGGAATAGATTTGTTGCCCACTGAAACCAGGTGAACGATAGACTCATTCACAAATGTGATCTTACACATTTTACATTTCAAGGATCAGAAGAAGAGTCTGAGTTGACTGGATCAACTGTTTTACTACAAATAATTCCGCTGCCTGCAATAGAGGCCAGGGACAGTAAGCCTCTGTAGTGAGGCCTCATCTGCAGAGCGCTTTCCCTGAGGAAGCCCGTCAGATCCCACAGGAGATTTGTTCAAACTGATAAGTCGCTCCATCCTGGGCCTTGCCATTGTTAGTCCTTGATCGTTTCATCTGTCCTTCTGCACAGATGGGCGAGGGACTTACTGGGGGGCTGGGGGGCCAGCATGGGAATGGCGGTGCCCATGTGCTGGACATGGATCATTAAAGTCAGCATTAGCAGATTATGTAGGGCTCAGGTGTCTTCTTGGCAGGATATACCAAGTAAATTATTTATATAAATAAAGAGTCATCCAAGACAATTAGCAGCCATAGAGTCAAGTGTGGTGTATGCTGGGCTGTCTCCCTCCCTAGGTTATAGAGCCAAACTCTTGTAAGCAAAGGGGTATAACTGGGTCAGTTGCTTATTCCTCCTGCCAAATCAGAAATTGTGGTTTTGGCTCAGTAGGAACAAATTGGTTGTGACTGCAATCAGCCTTGCCACCCCTGCTTTTGTGTATTCCCTTGCACACTGAACCTTAGATGATGTAAATTAACACAGCTCCTCTGATAGCAACACCTGTGCCTATTCAGCTGTACGGTTAGCATGGATATGCATGGATTAATGGCATCTGCATGTCTCCTGCATGGTCGTCATTGCATATGGCAATGTGGAACAAGGATATCCTGGATTATGGAACCTTTGATATTCTTGTTTCTGAATGAAGAGGGGCTCATGTAAACCAGCTTTGCTCTCTTTGTACTATTCAGCGCGCTTCCATCCGGAAAGGTTTACAGGCACAAATGCCTGGAGGCTGTTTGCATCCTTGAACGGGATAGTTATGCAGAGATGGGGCTGCACATGTGGTAAGCAGCCCTGTGTGTGCTGAGTAGCCCTGGCGAGTGTGTTGTATGAACAGCTGCGTGGAATCAGCTCAGAACTAACTCTGAACCTGAGCTGGCTCCAGGCAGAACAACATAGTGTGTCTGCACTGCTTTCCACGCATTTGCAGGTGTATTGCCACTTGAACATAACCGTACTGCTTCCACACCTGCACTAGCTCTGCACGGAGTTAGGGCCCCATAAACAAAATTTGGTGCCAGAAGTAATAAGCCATATTGGACGTAAACTGCCTCAGTGGGCTCTGCATCCTCTGCACAGTCTCTACTTCCATATGCACAGGGGTCTGTTACATGCCTTTGAAGCACTAAATCTGTGTCCACATTAGATAATTGCACAAGTTGCAATCATATCAGTCAATGTGCAGGTACGTAACCACAGTCTGTTTAGCTTTCAAATGTGGAACAGGCCCTTATATACATGTATTTAGTTTTATTTTTGCTGCTGTGCTCCCTGATGTCCTGGTCAAGACTTAGGCTGAAAGTAGAAGGCTCTGCTGTATGGGAGAGGGAAGAGGATAAAGAACAGCTGCTTCCAAGAGCCACATTTAGAAGTCCAATTTAAAGCAAAACTTTTCCAAAGCACACTTCAGCCTTTTTCCTCTCTGAGAAGAGTGCTTTACCCTCTGTGCATCATATGTGAGCAAAATGGGTGTATCTTTTTCTGGCAGAAAGGTAGTTGTTTTCTCTGAGGTTTTTGTGTCCTGCGTGCATTTAACTGCCGTGTGGAATGATGTGAAAGGGGCTTTTTCTGGGTCTGCCTCTTGTCTCAGTCAAAGGGCTGCTAGAGTTTTGGGCTGCCTCTATTATCTTAGCAGTGATTTTATGTCATTAAATAACAAGCTATTAGCACAACCTTGCCATTGGGGTTTGTCACACTTTGTGTGTCAGTGTGTACATGTGCTTTTTTGCTAAGTCTCATCTCTCCTAGCCTATAGTCTGGTCATTTAAAATGAAGTTCGCAAACAGCATAATAATGCTGGAAATCACAAAAGAGGGAGCTAACGGCTGCAGCTGTTATTGTAAACCTGATTTCCACAGGCTCAGCAGGGCTTGGCATATCAGAGGCAAGTTCATTAAAAGGGGCCCTGCTGCAGCAGCTGTGCCTGAGCAGTTGGATTTTTGTTGTCAGCCTCGAACAGAAGCTGGGCTGTGGCAGCTCCTGACTGCCTCCTGCAATGCACTGAGTGGCCTCAGCCCCAGCAGGAGCCTTACGTGCCACAGCTTCCCTGAATTAAATGGAGGGTGTCGCTATACAGGAGGTCAGTATAAACTCAGACTCCAGGTGAGCACTGAGGAAGCTTCGGGGGGAGATACTCTGTAGTTTGCCCTCTAAGAGAGGACAACACAGCCCCAAAGAAAGTGGAGGAGAATGGAGGCATTCATTTAATGCCTAGCTCTGTGCTTCTGTGAGAGCTGAAGCAATCCTCCTTTTAAATGAGGGGTATCCTATGCCAGCTCAAAATTGATAGTGTCCTCCTTATGGCTTCTTTCAAGCCTGTGATTTTCCTAATGAAGGAGGACCATAAGGCCTTGTATGCCGTATGTTTTCTGTACTTAAAGATGTTTGTTCTGAGTGTACACTACTGGTGTCCACTCAGCAATTCTCCTTTTTGCATGTAATCTCCCTTGATGCCTTCTGTTTGCTCTCAGGGCCAGGGCTGGGTTCAGGCTCTCAGTACCTTCAAGGAAGACACAGAGTGGAACATGTAAGGACTAAGCAGTTTTTCTTTATCCTCTCCTGTCCTTTTTCTCCCATGTTACTGCCATGCACTCCACGTCATGTGAGAGAGGAGAGTCTATGCAGTCCCTATGTATGTACATCTCCTCCCTAAATTAATATTTAAGTTGTTTGGAAGCACCTGTGACGCTAAGACTGGAAATGGAGGCTCAGGTCATCTCCAACAATGCCTTGGGTTTCTGTGCAAATACGGTGGTTTATTCTTGTAGATATGCTGGCTGTGCTATGACATTGTGCATGTTGAAGAGGCAGGTTTTGTTGAGACATTTTGGCAGCCGGAAGCCACCATTCCATGGGCTTCTGTTTGTATGGATTAGGATGTGCTGCTGGCTTTCCTCTTTCCTCTTTTCTGGTCTGCATAGCTTTCAAAATGTAATGCAGTGCATTTGTATATCAGACATACCAATGGGGGGGCCATCTAGCACTCCTTGTTAGATGATTTAGGCCCACAGTGTTGTAGCCTACCTATATATAAAAAAAAAAAAAAATTATGCAGTTGTTTTGTGCATCTTATGAGTTTAGAGCCTTCTCTCCCCATTTCAGGCAAATTTGAAATTATCTTAAAGAAAATAAAGTAGTTATAAACTGGCATCAGGGAAGATGAAATCTATCCAAATGCTGCCCATACTGTAGGAAATGAGAGGAAAACTTGGCAATTGCGTAAGCTAACTCATCAATTAACACATACACACTGCCTTGCCGATATGCATGCATGTATCTACAGATAAGCCTCAGCATATGGCATTTCTTGCCTAGCGGCTATGATGTAGGGGACATGTGAGGCTCAGGTTATTGCAGTAGGGGAGAAGGAACCCCAAGGTTCCTCCTTGCACCAAGGAACGTGCAAACCTGTAGGAAGTAGGTAAGGATGTTTACATACTTAAAAGGTCATGTTTTGGTGAAAATGCTATAGTTCTATACCAAGGATGTGAATTACACAGCAGAACCTGTGTGTGGTTCTTATGGCCCATGTTATGTATTACTTGGATACCTCACAACTTGTATGCATTTGTCATGGTCACACATTTTGCCCTTCCTTGCATTGCTGGTTGTAAGCATTATCCTTCTAACACATCGATACCTACAAGCCCAGCCTGTATCATTTAAAAACATTAAAATTGCAAAATTTAAATACTTGTAAAACTCTATCCTTACGTGACTTTCTCAGGGTCTCATAGGAAGTCTTCTGTAGGGGAGGAACTGAAGCTGATTCTGCTGAGTTGCAGGGGAGCGTTAATGTATGCCAAAAGGACAGGCTGCATTTGCCAGCACAGAGCCAAGGAGGCTGGCAGGGGTTTGCTTCGGTTGGTGGCTGGGCCCTACCGGATCAGTCTTGCATCACAAAAATTGCCCCGTTGCCCAGTTCACGCCAGAGCCTCCTTAACACTGTTGCTCCTCATGCAGAAAATGAACAACAGTTACCCAACGCTGCTAGCGATACATCCTCCTGCCTGCAGGTAGCAAGCTGGAATAAAGGCATCGCTCCACTCCACATCTTAAGGACTTACACTGTGAGGCATTGACTCATTTCCACAGGGAAAATGAGTGCTTTCAGCTCTCATTAAAGTCAAGTCAACCATCACTGAATCAGACTCTTAGTCCTTGTAGTAAGAGGGCAACTTGAAGCAAGGCAGTGTGTGGTGGGGAAGGGAGTGGAGAGTTGTTGTATTTAATCCATAAAGGATTTCTGAACTTTCATTGAAAACACAGGTGGGGATTTTTGGAGGGAGGAGGAATGACTTGTTAGAAAGCACTTTTTTTTTTTCCCCTCTAAAATCCTTTTTTTTTTTTCCCTTGTGAAAATTAGAAAATATTTAAAGGAAACCAAGCATCTTTACAAAAATATGTCTATCCTGAAAAGAAAAAAGAAAGTTCTGATAAAAAACTTCTACTAGCTCCTACTCGCTAATTGCATTTAACATTCATTCTTAATTTTAAAATCTCATAGTTCAAACACTTTTAAAAGTTTTAAAATTTCCTCTCTGAATGTTTTTTTGGTCTGACGGTACTAATGTGATCAAATCAGTTCAGCTCAGCTTCAGTTAAGAAGATGAATGTATTGAGACTTCCAACAAGGCTGTCTCTCAGTAACACGGGATTATATGATCCTGCCGTTTGGCTCTGTGTTTGCTCTTGGTGAGGCTGATAATTTCATCACCCTCCCTGAAGTTGCGTTTCATTCTCCATAAATTCTTTAGTGCCTCTTTAAGCCTCTCATATTGGAGCACTTTGTCTTCTGAAATGTCCTAGTTTGATCTATCATTATGGTGGCATGTCACATTCAGTTACTCTATGTGTCTCACTAGGTGTAATGTAATGCTGGCTGCCAACGTAGCTAATTGTGAGTGAGCCTTGCTCATGAGGCAGTTTGCTGAAATGAGCTGAGAATACCGTTTCCAGAGTATCTGCTCTTTGAACTGTCTTGGCATCAGTGAAACGCTTCATTATAGAGAGACATAATAGAACCATGGGCTGTGTCCAGGCTGGGAAACTTCTGCCCAAACTCCCCACTGTTGCTACCCTTGGTCCGGCTCTGCCGGTGATAGCAACTAAAGGAATCAATGAATAGACTGCTGGTTCCCAAAGCTTTTGGAATGATACTCACAGTTGTGGCTGCCACAACCTTCTGCTCTGTTCGCGTTTGCCCTCTTCAAGCCAGTGTCCCTCTTCCGCTGTCTGAAATGGCTGCCACTGCCTTCTTATCTCCCCTGGTCCTTCCCCTCCCACATGCCTTGCTCCATGGCCCCTGTGATGCTGCCAGTGCTTTTTCTCCCACTCTGCTGCTGGCTCTGGCCAGTGCTGCTGCTGGGAGTAAGTGAACAAGCCCAGCAGAGCTTGTTCGGCTTGATTTGATGCCTTGCCTGCAGTCCTAGTGTGATTCGTCAGCTGGGAATTGGTGATGTGAACACAGCTCCACTCGCAGCTTCCAGCACAGACATTTCATCCTGTGCCAAGCATGTCAGTGTGACACCCAAATTTAGCATGCCAGTCACTGTTGCTTCCCCTGATACAACTCAGGCAGGGAGAGTGGGAAATTGTGGCAAAAATACTCTATTATGTTGAAAGAGAGATTGATAGTGCCATTAATAAAGCTCGTGCTAGCAAATAACACCTCTGTATAGAGAGAGACTAGCATTGTCCTTTACAATCATTTGTTCCTTCTTTGTCTCTCTCCCGCGCTATCTTTGTGCTTTTTTCTGTAACATCTATTTGAAACACTTTTGCCTTATTGGTTCCCCAGGCTTATGAAAGTCGAGTTCCCTCTCCAAAGAGAATGAATTACACCTTGCTGTAACCCTGCTGTACAGCATAAAAGGTTTACAGTTTTAAATCTTAGCTTTCTGAGCCCACCTTTGATAGTCTGAACCACCATGAATGATGTACAGGTAGTTTGAATGATACAAAGCATGCCTGATATAAATCCTGCTCATGTAATCAATCCTCTCTTTTCGGCCCAAGAGTGGCATCATAAACAGCATCGCCACCTGAAGTATCATCCTTAGCATCTGAAACAGCAATACATGAAATGAAGGTTGTTGTTTGCAGGTGGTCTTCAAAGTCAGTATGTTAATTTCTGCTCCCATCCCGCCCCATATCTTGGGATTATATACAGTAATGCCTTTGGATTCCCCTCCTCCCCAGTTTCTCAGCCTGTTGAGTGCTTTTGAAATACATTTGTGAGCGCATTTTCTCTGCAACTGTGGATGATAAAAAGAAACTATTTCTAATGGAAATGGAAAATCTTGCCTTATCATTCGCCTATCCTCTCAGGATCTGCAGCCTAAAGAGAAACATTAAATATGCAATGCTGTGAGAAAACTGGAAGAGCTACAGTTACGTAGTTAATTTCATATTTTAAGGATGTTCTCTGGCCTTTTAACAGCTAGATGTGAGGCTGTTAATAAACAAACAAAATCCAGGAGAAGCTGAGGTTTAGAGAAAACTAAGACCTATCATGAACTTTGGCTATACGTACCCCTGTGCTTCCTATGGATGTGTCTTCCTTTCCCTTCACTGTCTTCCTCCTGGAATACAAGAGTGCTTTTACTTGTTAAGACTTAATTTTTTAAATATTCTTTGGCCCCACGCACATAGAAATGGATCTGAAAGGGAAGCATGAAGCTTTGAAAAGGCTTCCTTGAATTTCCACTACAGTAGCTACCGGCACGGCTTTTCTCAAGAACTGATTACCGAGTACAGACCTGCCTGGGAACTGAGACTTGTTTTAGAGTATATGTGAACCGCCATGCTCAGTATTGTACATCTGGTTATGGTTTTATGCGGCTATCATTGTCATTTCTGAGTCCTTTCTATGTAAAAGAAAAACAGCAAAGTCAGTAAGTAGTTGCAAGAGAAAAGAACCATTATTTGGAAAGAGCTTTGAACAAGCAGATTTTGACCCTGAAGCCATACAGTTTTAAAAATAGTCTTTCTTGAGTCTTCCAGGAGATGGAACAATAGCTGTGAGGATCAGACTCTAATGGTTTAACTTCCTGCATGTGCCTACACACCAATAAGCTACTTGTTATATCAGTAGTGATAATTCTCAAGGTCATGGGCATTTGCTGCTCTAATCTTAGTCTGCTTTCACTATCAAAGTGGGATGACAGCTGTGTGCATGTGTGCTGTGAGTGCAAACTGAATTCAAAACACACTGTACAACATTACCTGATTTTCAAGGGCAAAGATGGAGCAAGATCCTCTCCCAGTTTTGCTTTTCACTTCAAGAAGAAAAAAAAAAAAAGATAAAAAAGTGGGGGTGGAGGTAATCAGACCGTTGAGCTTTGTTACTGCATTATTTATTTTCATTAAAACCATAATGCTAACTGCAAATAGCTTTGGAAATGTTTAATTACCTCTTCCATCAAAGATTGTTTGACACGCAAATGAAGGAAGAACCAAAGTGATGTGAAATACAATTAACAACTGGTACAAATAGGCTTCAGGCAAGAGGGCCTTGGGTGACCTCGACTTTTAACATCAGTATGGTCTTACTTCAGCACAGGCCTATTAAGACAGCCTCTTAAGATTTCAATAGATGAACTTGTTCTGTTTGTTTAAGTTTTATGGTTTGTTTGAGGATTGATCTTGTTGGTATGGTTTGAGAATTATTAGGAGGAAAAACCTTAGGAGAGACAGATGTGATGGAGAGGCGTATGATAAGGAGAAGATTTTGCTGTGAGTATTTTTTTTTTTTTCTCTTTTAGGTGGAGTGGCTGTGATTAAAAGTGGGTGAGTATCACTTAAAAAGAAAGGTTTCCGAATATCCATTCACATACATTTACTTTTCAGAAGGCCTGTCCCCTTTTCCCTCACCACTGCAGATTTATTTCCTAAAAAGCTTTAGTTCCCAGGAAGGAAAGTGTTATAGATACTCCTGCCAACATATATCCATCTGTAAATGCTGGTGTGAATATTTATATGTTTGAATCAGAACATGGAGAGGGCTACCTGTGGCCTGGGAGTCATTCGGTCAGGAAGCAGATGGCTTCGTGGCTGCAACGAGCACACGATGCAAGTTACTGGGACCAGTGATGAACGCTTTCTGAGCAGTACTCATGATAAAAAGTGAATACATTGTGCAGTCTGGAGGAGAAGTATGTTTCTGCAAATGAGTTTTTCAGTATCTCAGCATTTGTAAATTATACAGTTTCGTTACATCAGTTGCACTGTTGATATGTAAATGGAAAGGCAACCGTGTTCTTTGAATAGCTAGCCAGATGTCATAGTTAGGTCTGATGCAGCAATATAGTCAACTCCATGTGTGTAATTTTTGTTGAGAACTAGGTAGTACATGCTTTAGAATTACAAGAAAATAAAAAAATTATTTTGGCCTGTACTTAAGGACAACACCGTTAGATTATTCCGGCCGTTTCACTAGTTGACTTGTAATGTGTTCCAGTCTCAGGGGCCAGAAGTTCAGTTTTCACTGAGAAATACTGCCTCAAATGTGGGACTTGTTCTGTTCTGGTATGTCTTTGTTATCAATTATGGCAGACTTGACTTTGCTGTTATCAAGGCTTAACTTGCATTAAATATTTTTCATCATTCGCCTGCATTGTGTGTTATGCTTTAACCTCTCCAGGTTCGGACAGCCCCATATATATTTCTAGGAACCTTTTAAGTCCATAATAATCATAATAGATATCATTAAAATATTACTTGTGCACGATTATGTTTTTGCTAGAGATTAAGCATAGCGTTTTTTAATCTAATATCAGAATAGAGAGTAGACAAAGAAAGAGTTCTCTTTGTTTAAATTTGTTTGCAGGAGCAAATCAGTTCCCTCTTCTGCTGGATCAGCATTGGTGTTCCTGGATCTTCAAATGCAAGCATGACCTTCAAATAAAATATTGCTTTCTTTGTATTGTGGTCATGAAACTCAATGCATCTTTCACAAATTGAAATTGCATAAACATAAAATTACGGTAAAGGAAGAATTGGGCGGAAGGTGGTATTTTTAGTATTTTGACTGCCATGATTGTATTTTCTCATATAATAATAGCAATGGTGATTGGAGTTCACTTCCCTTAAGCCGATCTCCATTCATCCATAAATTGAGTTTGAATGTAAATTGAGTTCTAGGTGGAGAATTATTTCACACAGCTTTTCCCCTTTTGATCTTTTATTCAGTTGAGCTAGTGCAATGCCCTGCTTCTACTTCCAAGGTTTTTCCTTCATCTTTGTCTTTTAATAAAGCACTGAAGAATGCTTTGATACTTTCTTTCAACCTAAAAATGTTTTTCTTAACCTTTATAATACCTGTTAAGTTTAAGGTCAAGGGAACTAACGCTCCATTTGCAATATTCTATACATGGGGAGCGAAACTTTTCTCTGTTTCCTCCTGACAGACTTGGAGCCTGTATTATTGGGGGAGCCTGTATTATATTGTATATAAGAACATACTTGCAAGCCCAGAGGCAGAGCACTGAATCAGCCTCCTCCTCCTCCTATCAATGTCATCATCACTTCTAGAAAAACAACTGCTCTTGTAGTTTTTTCCACTGTAAAAGATTGTGTTCACTGGATCCACCCAGGATTTATGGCACTAGCTCTTCCCTTAGGATGCCTATTATGTGTCATGCACAGAAAATATTGGAATATTCTCCAAATGATTCTGGGCATATCTCAGTCCTCAAGTCCTTCAGTGAATCTTACCCCAGAGTCAAGTAGAGCAATGAATTGCATTATAAAATGTTGTGTGAAGAGTAGCTGTGTTGATATTCTCCCTCCACCCCCTGCTCAGGAGAGGGCCAAAAGTTGCTGCTATGAAGAGGCTCACTTGTGCTGGGGAAGAATGCCACGAATTACTTAAGGCTTTTGTGCATTCAAAATGTTTTGCAGATTGCAGAATCCCCCATGATAGTCTGGGAAGGGCTTTGTCACTTCAATTTTGCTCTGAGATGATTTGGCCAGGGTTACTCTGTAAAACTGTAACAGAACTGAGATTAGAAAGCTGGATGCCTGAGTTCTCACCGGATGATGTAGGAGGGACCTCAATATTTTCCTTCCGGGCAGCTGTAATGATGCCTTTCTGTTGCCCTGAGCTGGCCGTGCTAGAACAGAAAGGTTGTTTTTACTGTCAGATCCTTCCGATCAAAAAGTCCTTGGTTTATCATCTAGCAGTGATTTGTCTGTCAAGTTCAGTTTTATGCTGTCTGTTCTCAGCTTCTTGGTCCTCTGATGACTTTAAGATATGTATCACACAGGAATTATACCTCTCTCTGTGGAAATTTTATATTTCTTCACCCTCCACCTATGGCTGTGATCTTGCACCATTGATCAATCTACAGAACAGGAGCACTTTTAATTATCCTGCCTGATGAAACAGGATCCCTGTTTTTCCTCACTGTGTTTAACTACAGTCACCAGAATTTTTTTTGAGGCACCCCTCTTTCCCTTTAGGAGTCCTGGCTTCCTGGTCTGAAGAGCTGTAATCCCGCAATCATAACTACTTTATTTTAGCAGTTTTTATATTGGTGTTTCAAGTCATTTGGTTAGTAAGCAACAATTGGTATAAAGCACTGAAGACCAATTTCCATGGTACAATGCTGTGCAATTTACCATAGGAACAGCTATGAAGTGACCATACTGACTGGCAAGCGACAATGCTTTGTCCCAAAAGAGGCATAATCCAGAGGTCTGGATGCCGAACCAGACCTCCTGCATTTGAGATGTCATATCTTACGCAGCCATACATAAAAATGATGTTCGTTAGGAACACACCAACAGTCCTTGATTGTGTCCCAGTTAGAGTGGTTATTTCTTGAGGATACAGTTTCAGACTTTCTGAATCGCTCATATAGAGTATGCTCCTGTCTGATCCCATGCTCAAACTTTTGTTGGTAACTATAAAGCCTATCTTAAGTAAAATAATGATAAGGAAGACGTCGCTTTTCTTCCTTTTCTTTTATTCAAGCTAAAAGTTAAGAGGAGCGTTGGGGAATTTGTTTTGCCTAAGTTGATGTATTGAGTCTGGCTGGGTGGGAGATAACTTTCTTCATAGCAGCCTGTATGGTGCTGTGTTTAGGATTTGTGGCTAAAACAGTGTTGATAACCCACCAGTGTTTTGGCTATTGCTAAACAGCGTTTACACAGTGTCACAGCTTTCTTTTTCCCATTCTAACCCCTCTGCCAGTGAGTAGGCTGGGGGTTGGGAGGGGACACAGCAGGACAGCTGACCCAAATTGACCAAAGGGATATCCCATACCATATAACGTCATGTTCAGCAATAAAAGCTGGGGTAGAGCAAGAAGAAGTTGAGGGCTTTTTCTTTCAAGGTGGCCATTCCTCGGAGACTGGCTGGGCATCGGTCTGCTTGTGGGAGGTGGTGAGTGACTGCCTTTGCATTGCTTGTTTATTTTTTCTTTCCTTCAGTTATTAAACTGTCTTTATCTTGACCCATGAGTTTTCTGGCTTTTGCTCTTCCTATTTTGTCCCCCATCCCAATGAGCAGGGTGGGCTGAGTTAGAGGCTGTGTGGGTGCTTGGCTTCTGGCCAGGGTCAATCCACCACAGTTGAAAACTTTTTACATGAAAACTTTTTAATCCTTCTCTACATGAGAAACTGCCAGCATCACTCTCCAAGATGCTCTGCCTGGCTCTCTGGTCAGGCCTCTTCCTTACCCTCCATTGCAGGCCAGCCCAATGCTTGTCCTATCCCTTCATCTTTCCGATGGCAAAATCCTGTTTTGCTTCCAGTTTTGAGGAGAGCTGAATGAGCCCTCTATTTACTAGCTACATGAAATTAGCATTTGCTTAGCTGAATTAGTTGTGAAGTCCTTGAACAAAAGTTTTTAAGGGACAGAATGTGACTTGTAATAGTATAAAGAACAAATTATTGTTGAGTATTGTGGGGGTGTGGTGGTTCCTGGTTGGCATGTTAGAAGGACTGTAGGCTAGAATTTGATAGCAGTACTCCAGCTATATACCATCTGCATTTCTTTTAATGACAAAAATAATCACTGTTTTTCTGCGTTGCTGTCAAAATGCTGAGCCAATATGCCGATCTGGGAGTGTGATCTGGAGTTCTGGTCTGGCTACGTCAGCTGTGCTTTTCAGCCAATTCCAGCAGCAAATTCTGTATTATTGGTGAGGTTTGAGCCAGGAAAAGTACAGATGTTGCAGTATTTTGCAAGTACTTTGGCAGTTTGAAAGACTCAGTCCAGTCCTTGGGCCCTTTTCTGTTTGTCCCATATGATACTTGGGGCACAGAGCAGAAGCAAAAGTAGGCAATCCAGCGAAAGCAGGAACTTTCCCAATAGAAGCATCTGTACAGTTGGTCAGGGCCACTAACAGCTCTTACTATTTACTCTTCTAACATTTGTACTACCAGAGAGAAAGGATATTCAGCTACAACAGTGGGTCCTTGAACTTGGAGACAACTGGTTATAGCTGAGCTTAGGGTTCTTAGGGGTCAACAGAGATTTATTAGCATCCTCTTTGCCCACTTTTCTCTCTCAAATGTACCGACAAGCCACTTCTAGTCCTCATTGACTCTGAGATGACCTGATCTGATTTGCTCTGACAGCCATTACAGTAGTAAACTTAGAATCCTGTGTTGCTATTTCAGGATGAGATTAATGGATAGACTTTACCTTTCAAGAAGGAGATCAGTCAATTGGAGAGGATACCTTAGGTTGTCTTGGGTAAGTCTTACCCTACATTTGGTAAGTCTTACCCTACATTTGTGTTTTGGTTTGGGTTTGTTTTTTTTTTTTCCCCTGACCATCAACAGTTATACATAGACGGCTAAAATGCCATTTTATCAGAACTGCTTTGGCAGTGAGGCAAAGAAACCAATGGAGTTGTTCCAACATCTAGCCAAACCTGTCAGTTAACTGCATTCTACAAGCTTTACATTAACATTGGAAAGTTTACTGTTGTGCTTTCTTATGAGACATGCATATGGGGGTAGAATAATGACTAGAGGGTAGCCATAAATCCACCTCTTGCTCTAGTCTTAGTGGTATTAAACCATAGAGAAAGCATCAGTCTTTTCCCTTGCACTTTATTTGTGCTGGGCCATGTTGGTGTGTGGCATCAGTTTTATACAGAAAATCCATGAAATGTATCAGTTACTGTGACTCACTACAGAGAGACATAATTTTTGGATCATCCAGGAATAAAAAGACCATACTAAAGAATGCGTGATATAAAGTGGTACTGAATGATGATGTTAATACGACTATTCTGTCATGAAAATGACATGCAAAATTCTGCTGTAACAAACCTTTCCGAAGTCAGTGCTAGAGAAAACACCCCTTGCCAAATGCAAATGCCTCATTCAGATCTGACCTCCAGCAGCTACAATGAGGTTCAGTTCATAATTTCTGCTTGTGTTGCTCTGTGGAATTTGTGTGCGTTGATCTTGACCTTGGATTTGTTGTTAAACTTGAGAACGGTCAAAATATTTAGTGCACAGAAATGGAAAACTCTTTTGGCAATGCCTTTCTTCAAATGTATACACGATTTAAAAAATAAACTCAGAACGTTAAGTTTACCTGTGTTACAGGCAGAGAGATAATTCTTATAAGCCTTTTACAAGAAACTGAGGTCCAACAGGAGATGATTTACCTTACTTCTATTCATCTGTAGCACTACAATGAAACACGGTGAAAATGCTTTTATGAAAAGACAATACTGTTTATATTTTTGACAATTAGATTAAAAAAAATCATCCAGCTGTGTCACTTGCATCAGCCTGCGACTATGCAGCTTTCTGCACCAACATTGATGCTGGTGATATCATACCTCTAGCTCCACCATTTATCTTGGTTTCTAGTGACTCCTCGGTGCTCTCTGGAACCTGGCCACTGAATGTTTGTACAGACAAAAATGGACAGCTTTCCATAACCAAGTGTGTGATTTCTCATTCACACCTTCCATAAAATCACATAGTTTTGGGCTCCCCTATCTCTTCTTCCCCTTGCACCCTACTTCCTAAGTCTTGAGTGTCTTAGGAAATAATTTCAACACTCTTCTGTAATCCTAACATACTACTCCTTCAATTTGTCTCAAGTGTTCCAAGTTTTTTATTCAGCGCAGTCTGTAATAACTTGGGCTTAGCACTTTTTTTTTTATGTTGTACAGAATAATGTGTCAGCACAGCACTGCAAGAGAGCTCTGTAATTACTTCAGGGATCGGTGAAGGATGACCAAGTATGTTGATACATGCACTGTGCTTTCTCTTCAGCAATAGGAGAATCAGGAAGGTGTAGATAACAGCCTGCATGCTTAAAGCAACATTCACACTCAACTGAAATAGTACTGAATGGGACTTTAGATGATGACATGCAGAGGTACCTACTGGACTTGAAATCCATCGTACTGTTTTGTTGCATTTTCAGCAAAATTTCTCAACTTGTGCTTTTACTGTACTCTCAAATTTTGCTCTATATGTTCTATGACAATTTTAGATCCTGACCTGTGCTACCTTTTTTCAGGTAAATTCCATGGAAGAGACAGGTTCAGGACTACTTGATGCAGCTGCCAGAGGCAGGGAACAAAGTTCCTTCAAGACCATCATAAGACTCAGCTACTTCTGCCCATATACAAGGTATACTTCCTTATGCCAGCTTCTCTAAAAAATAACAGCGTATACATTAAAAAAACCAACAACATGACACGCAACTTTCCTCTACAGAGCAGATGAGGAAGAGCTGACCATTTATAAAACAGAATTAATATTTTATTTAGCTTAATATACTAATGGAAAGCCTTTCCTTGCTACTGTGGTGGGAAAAGAGAAACAGCAGTGACTGTTTACTAAAGGGGCTCTTTGACACTCATTTAGTTTGTGATTGGTTGGCATCATGCATTTTAGGTTAGAGAAGCCAGCAGGTTTGTCTTTGAGAAGTTTAGGAATTGCTGATGTACCTGCTGTGTCTATGCTGTTTTTTAAGGGCAGCTCCAAGGTCTCAAGACCAGCTTCACTGATACAGTTCAGTGCAAGAACGACTGGAGCACACCCAAGAGAGCAGGTGCCTGAGTGTGTATTAGCTCATCTGCAGGCATGCTTGCACAGGCTGTGCACATATGGGCAGGACATGAAGCATGCAATGCCCACAACCTGTTCTGAACTTTCTCTTTCACTGTTCTAGAGGTGTAGACATGCTGCCTCTGCTTTTGTGCCAAGGACACCAGGAGAGGGTCAACAAAGGAAAAGGTCTTGGAGTAGTGTGGAGCAGCCTTCCCAGCACAGAGAGCACGGGCTGGGGTGTTTCATTTGCCTTTGTCCTGATTATGGAAATACTGGGCTGGCTTCTTCAAGATGCCACATCTCCTCTATGCCGCTCTGCCAAATCTAAGAGGTCAAATAACAAGAATGTCTACCTGGACTTTAGTAGGGCCTTTGATATGGTCTCCCACGGCATTCTCCTGGAGAAGTTGGCAGCTCACGGCTTGGATGGGCATACCTTTTGCTGGGTAAAAAACTGGCTGCATGGCTGAGCCCAGAAAGTGGTGGTGAATGGAGTTAAATCCAGTTGGCGGCCGGTCACGAGCGGTGTTCCCCAGGGCTCAGTTCTGGGGCCAGTTTTGTTTAACGTCTTCATCAATGATCTGGATGAGGGGATTGAGTGCACCCTCAGCAAGTTTGCAGATGACACCAAGCTGAGCGGGAGTGTCGATCTGCTCGAGGGTAGGAAGGCCCTGCAGAGGGATCTGGACAGGCTGGATCGATGGGCTGAGGCCAATTGTATGAGGTTTAACAAGGCCAAGTGCCGGGTCCTGCACTTGGGTCACAACAACCCCATGCAACGGTACAGGCTTGGGGAAGAGTGGCTGGAGAGCTGCCTGGCAGAAAANTCTAGAAAACAAGTCTTATGAGGAGCGGCTGAGAGAACTGGGGCTGTTTAGCTTGGAGAAGAGGAGGCTGAGGGGAGACCTTACCGCTCTCTACAACTACCTGAAAGGAGGTCGTAGTGAAGCGGGTGTTGGACTCTTCTCCCAAGAAACTAGCGATAGGACGAGAGGAAATGGCCTCAAGTTGCGTCAGGGGAGGTTTAGACTGGACATCAGGAAAAATTTCTTTACCGAAAGAGTGGTTAAGCATTGGAACAGGCTGCCCAGGGAGGTGGTGGAGTCGTCATCCCCGGAGGCGTTCAAAAAAGGTGTAGACGTGGCACTCCAGGGCCTAGTTTAGGAGTCATGGTGGTGTTAGTTGATGGTTGGACTTGATGATCTTAGAGGTCTTTTCCAACCTTAATGGTTCTTGATTCTATGATAATGTCCAGTAAGATGGAGATTCCCTTGGCGTTACCGCACATGGTGGGGAGCAGACCAAAGTGGAGCCGTTTCTAGGGGGGGGGAATCATAAGGAGTTGCTCTGTGTTCTCTCAAATGGAGCTGAAGCCAGAGCTTACTAACTGCAGCTGGAAAACTGATTCAGAATAGTAACATGTCCTTTAGTAGAAGCAAATGATATCTGTGTTAAAACCAGGTCTCATTCCTCTCTTTTAACGTCTCCAGACTGTTGTGATTCATTCGAAGTACATTATCCCGCAGGCATTAATTTTCCTAGGTCTACATAAAGACACATCTTTTTTAATAGCTCTAAGTGTCCTTATTACATATCCCCATGGCATTGAACCCTGCAGGCCTTCTGTTCAACTCCAGAGGTTGCCTCTTGGGCCTCCCAAACTGTCCACAGTTTGCTGGTGGGTTTCACCTAGTTATACCCTTTGAGGACAGCAGGATGGTACACTAAGGAAACAGGCTTCGCAAAAGAAACGCCCACATGATTAAAATGTAAAATATGACAGTTCTATATTAAGCATCGGTTTTTTGAGTGCAGTCTGACTCTGGTCTTGTCCCTGGGTTTTGTTTAAATCCCCAGGAAAGACTAAGTCTCTCCTTGTTGCCTTCTGGCAACAAATTGACTCCTTTTGGCTGAAGAATTTTTTTTTTGTTTTTTTTTTTTCCTGAAAAGGTACAGATGGCATTCAGAGAGACACATGAAATTCATAATAACTGTACAAAGACATTTCTGCAAACTACTGCAGTCTGCAAATAAAATTCTTATGGTAATTAGTTGCTGGATGCTCATTTGATTCACTCGTTACTCTCCTGGGGATGTAAAGCAGCTTTGCTTTTGTCATCTAATGTTATGGTGACAGAAATGAGCCTGCTTCTGCAGACTTCTGCCCTAGAACCTCAGCCTGCTTGCCTTGTTCACCCTGCACACATCTGTATTCAATCCTGAAACTTCAGAGGTGCACCCGCAGCTTCCCCTGCCATGGTAGGCTGCAGTTTGCTGGAAGGTACTGAGGGAACTTTCTTGAATTTCCTGGGTACGAACCTTCGGGACGATACTGTATGCAACTGGCGTTGCCTACATTCCCTCCTGTACAGTGTTTGGATTGCTAGCAGAACGAATTACACTCACTTGAATTTTTAGCCCCTTTGGCTTCTTTGCTGCCACCAGCTTGGCTTTAAAACATTGTCAGGCTTTAAGAAAAGGGCTGTTTGTTTGGATGGGATCCATTCCTGAGACAACAGTTCAGTTATGTTGACTTTGCTGTGAAGACAGGCCTAAGGAGGTAGATTTTTCCTGCTTCCCTTAAAGTCTTTTTATGCAGATACTGTCTGTCCTCTTAAGGAGGAAAACTAGAGAGATAGTGTTAAAAAGCACTCATGCTAGAAATGGAAGGTGGAGAAGAGTGATCTTAAATTGTAAATGCAAGGGTCTGTGTGGTAGACTGTGGTGTGGAGGAGATGGTGAAGATACACTGGCATTCTGTCTGTGAAGATTCAGTTTCCACTGCAGATTTGACTAAATTGTAATTCTTTCTGTTGTGGCAGATGGATTCTGCAGAAAATTTCCACGTTGCCTGATGGGAGAATGGGTTGCTTTGAAACCACAACTTTCTTTGGAATCACAAGCCTGACTCTACTATTTTTTCTATAGCTATCAAGAGCTTAAGACATTGCTCAGGCTGATTACCAGAACTAAAAGATAGCCTATTCTCTATGGCTCTGTCTAAACAAGAGCAGCCTGACCTAATAACATGTTTCCTCCTTTGTCTACATGCTAAGTCTAGAATTACATTGTTTTTCTGTGCTTAGCCCCAGGATGTAAAAATTGCCTCCCTTCCCATGTGTTTGCCTGAGTAAAGTACAACTTGACAAATTTCTTCCTTGTTTAGAAATTCTAAGAACTGATGTTAAAATATATTTCCCAAGAGGAGGATTTCTTGTGCCTTCCTTTCTACTGTCTTTCCACCTGTCCCTTCTCTGTCCTGAAGTTTAAAAGGAGCTTGGAGGTGATGTGCCTGTCCAGGGCGGGTCGAGGTCTCTAGGAAGCACAGGAAAGTATTCACCTGTCTAATGTTCTCATGAGGTGGAGCAGTGCTATTTCTGTTTTACAGATGACAAACTTGAAGACAAATGGAGGTCTTCACAAAGGCTAACTAGTCACTGAATACCAAAAACTGGGCTCCTTTTTCTGGAGGAACCTCTCTGTTTCCACAAGCTATAGGAAAAACAAAGATTTGCTTAACTATAGCCAACCTTTTGTGACTCTCCCCCACTTTCACCCTCCCCCAAAGAGTGACTTTTTCTAGGTCATGCAGAAATTATTGAATAGTACCTTGGAACAAGGTACGTCTCCCACTTCTTATAATTGCCACGCTAGCATGCTGGCCACTCGACCATCTTTCCTGACTATTGTTCAGCTGCATGTAACCATTAAATAAAGTTTTCCTGTGGATATTTATGTAGAGTGCCTATGGTACTTCAACAGAAGCAACTGGCAGTAAAGTCTCTCTCAAATTGCTCTGTTACCACTGACTCCAGACTTTAGATAGTAGCTGATAAAGTTCAAAACATTAATTTCCACCAATAAACAGGAACTGGAAGCCTAGGGAGTTAATAGGACTTTTTCATCTCAGCCTAACTCTCTGATCTAATTTCAGATAGCCGGAAATATGCCAACTTTAGCCACTAATTAGAGTTACTCTTTGGAGATTATTTGTAGCAGACCTCCAAGCTTCTTATAACAAAAATGCACTGACAGTCCTGCCAGCATAAATATATTGGATGTTTGTGGTGTAGAGGCCATTTGAATTATGCAATGAATTGTTACAAAGAGCTTTAAAATATATCAGACTTCACAAACAGTAATTTTATCTGGAAACCATGGTTCTGTATTTCCCCAGAAACAATAAGTGTGGCAACGTTGCCAGTTTTGTCTCTTTTCTTGCACGTGCCAAAAGATCTAAATAATAAAGGACGAGGTGATATTAGTGATTCCGTTTTATTTTTCATTTGTTCTTTGATCCTGTTTTCGAGAGTGCTTCTGGTACCGTATTCTGCTGAACTCTGGTTATATTCACTTGCGATTGGGCCTCTACTCCACCCTAGAATACCTCTTGCTCTCAGAGAAAATAAGGTACTCTTTCATCATGACAAACTCGTCTGTCCATAGTCCTCTATTCTCAGAGGACTCGCTCTTGCTACCCTCACAGTAGGCTTCAGCTTTCTTAGGAAGTTGTGCCTCCAAGTGTAGCTGTATTTACTATCCAGCAGAAGTAAAAGATACAGAATCTGACCCAGAGAAATGAAGAACACGAATAAGTGTGTGGTGGCAGAGGTGTGATTATAAGATTCCTTTTATTAATGTATTTTCCTCTTGTAGCACTCGTATGCTTCTACCTCACCTTTCATTCAAGGTTGAGCTCTTTTATGTTCAATGTCTGTAACATCTAGGCAATAGTGGTCACAAAGCAGTTTATAAAATTAACCAAGCCTCACATTATGCCTTTGAGAAATTCCCTGAGCTTTATAGCGGACATAAAGTGATGAGTCAGTGAGAACGGCGCTGAGAATAGAACCACATCCCCACTTTGACTGCTGTCCATCGCTCACTCATGAAGATGGAAAAATGTGCTGTTACCGATTGCAGCTCCTCCTTCCACGCTTTTTCAAGAGCCCTACTGAGGAAAGCATAGTGCTTCCAAGGCAGTGGGGGAAACAGTAACCTACAGGAGAAGGGGAACACACATGTCCTAGACCTTTGTCTTTTTCATGCATTTTTAGTTCTCTATTCGAAAATGGTGCCAGAACGCCTTGAGTGCTGTATTCCAGGGTACTTCCTCTCCTTTGCATTCTCTAAACCAGATTCCCTGGACAGTCTACAGCTTCCAGGGTGATTTTTCACATCACTGAACCTGAGAACTACAGTGCATCACAGTTAACTCGGGAAAAATGAGGATATGAACTAACTGAACTACAATACACTTGAGATATCAGGAAGCATTTTCAAAGCAAAATATTTTGATTTTCAGGCTTTTGACTGTGGAAATATTTAATTTAGTTGAAAGCCCAGTTTTCCAGCAAAGGCGGTTTGTGGAAAAATGTTGTCCAGCCCAGGCCTGTGCCCTCTTTATTTTCCTTCTTTAAAGTATATCTGAAGAATTTCTAGTAGCCTTTTCTCTATGTGCATCTTGCATTTAAAATTCATATCTCGTTTAACCTGAAAGTTTATGGATGACTGGAGAACTGGAAGAATGACAGAGAAATCACGCAAACAAAACCAAATTAATTTGAGAGGTGAAATGGGTTTTATTTTGATTCTTCACTGCCACTCAACTGTATGGCCATTTACCCTTGCATGATATGCTAGTACTGATATAAAATGAGAGAGGGGTTCCAAGTGGGTAGTGTTTTCTTGCTCTGCCCAGTAAATTTGGCAGCAGATTTATAAGAGGTAGATTGTGTTGTTGTGGAGGAACAGTTTAGAGCCACAGCCCCCTTCCTCAGTGAAGTGACTTTACGACAGCTAAGAATCCCAAAAGTTGAAATCCACTGCTGAGCTCATATGCCCTCTTCCTCTGAGCTGTTTCAGTGAGCAGGCTGCCTGCCAGAATCTTTGCATCAATCAGACAACTACAGTGATCTTGAAATATTTTAAAACTGCTTCAGTAGTTGTCTTCCCCGTCCTGCTCAATATTAACACAGCCTGGTAGTCTATGCTGGGAGGGTGGCTGAAGAGCTGTGAATCCCTCTGCGGGTTGTGAATGGATTCGGGTCTGCAAATGACTATGCAAAACAGAAGACAGTAGAGTATCTGGCCCTTTGTTCTTTTTAATTAACCTCTGTAGGAAGAAATACCTAAGAGAGAATGATTTCAACACTGACCTTTAATGTAAGAATAGAAGAGCTGCCAATCTAAGGGGAACTGCAGAAGCATAAGGAAGATGAATGCTGGTATCCCTGGGTTTTCAAAAAGAAAAAAAAAAAATCAGGCAGAAGATTGTAATGTAACTGTTTTGCTTTAATTCTTATAAAGGACATGACCTCCACTCCTTTAGGCCACTTTAAGGGAGATATGCAGATTTATTGAAATAAAAAACTCAAGAATGGAAAACTTTCCTTTTCTTTGTTTGCAGATGTACACGGAAGGACAGCAGGAAACATAGCTGTGGCCATGTGTAAGGAAGTGACCCCAGCCTGCAGAGCTCAGAGGTGCAATGCCACCTGCCAAAGCTGTGCCCCAGTGTGACGGCTGGCCTGCAGCATGCTCAGGAGAGAATGGGGAGAATGCATGGGGTGAATTATGTCCTAGTGCAAAAGGTGACTATGTACAACAGAGGATGCCATGGTGCTCCCAAAGGAAACACAGTTAGGAAATTTAAATAAACAGTTGCTTGGTCACCTCAGAGAAGACATCAGTGAAAACATTTTCTTTGAAAAAAGGATATGTGGGTGGCTTGGCCAGCAGCAATATTTTGGTTTTGTCTACTGTAAGGAATTATTTTTTTCCCAAACTCACCGAGCCAGATTAATTTAAAGCAGATTTAAGTTACGCTAGGGGTAATGTTGGTATTAAATGAGTGCCAGGGCTGTGGAGGTGAACTTCAGCAACACTGTGTATTGGGTATTGCTGAGAATTTGGATTCTAGCAGTAATTCATTAGAAATCTGGTGTAAGAAGCTGTAATTTTCACAGTGTGAAATAGAAAAGCAGGAAGAAGTGAAAAGCAGTGAGCAGGACAGTGCAAAATAACATGTACACGAGCGACAGTTTTATCTTACCTCTTTTAGCTGCCTTCTCTGATGTCCCTCCCTTTTTGCATGTAAACTTGCGCCTACCTGTTTTCTGACTGTTTTATTCCATGGAATATATATCACTACACATGACCTGTCTGACCTGTTAAGCTGCCTCCCTGAACTGCTATCAGCATAGATATAGCGATGAGTAGATGCCCTGGGATCACTAAAAGGTATTGCCTAATGTTAGGATTAATGTATTTTAATCAATAGTATATATTGGATTTACTTCCAAGTGTCTGGACAGCCTGATATTTCAAAACCAATCATGACTGAAGAAAGCTTTGCATACTACAGGATATTTAACACATCTTAGTTTTCAGAAAGTGCTGAGCTTACTGGGTGGGATTCAAGAAGAGAGAGTTTAAAAAAAGGAGACGGGAGGAGCTTAGCTTTGCAGTCTTTAATTTTCAGAGGCCAAGCTATGGGCATGGAATCCTGAACTGTAGGTTAAGCCCTACTGCCTCCCAAAATGTCCCCTGGGAGCAGCAAAACCCCCAGATCAGATTCAAAACTACCACCAGATTGGATCCAAAACTACCACTAATTGGAAAGCCAGCTGGAGATACATAGTGTACTGAAATGCAGGAGGTACTGAAGTGTTCCACAGGTGATACAGTAAGTTATCACCTTCCACTCTGCGTTCCTATGGGAAAGAGTAATTACATGAAACAGTGACTCTGTAAAACGCAGGTGTGGAGTTCGGGCATTAATACAGTGAGAGGGGGAAAAGCAGCTCTCAGGATTGCATATGTACTTGGCATTTTGTCTAAAACTCAGTGCCTCAGTCTTGTGTCCTTTTGCACACAATCCCTGAAAATTCAACCCTGCTTTGTTGTCTTGCTTGAGTATAGGAAAACAGAGGTTTCCAAATGCATTGCTGAAACTTGAGTGGGGAAACGGGTTGCTCCACAGACCTGCTTAAGGTCTTGAAAGGGATGTTAGCTTAACTTTGCTCACTGAGCCAAGGTGCTGGGTCAGCGGTCCAGTCTGTGTTAGTAATCTCTGAGGTCAGTGAGGAGAGAAAGGCTTCTCCTTGGGCATTTAGTTAGGCTCCTGCTCCAAATCACCCTCAGGAGCCTCTATCTCTCGTCTCATTGTAGAGAAGGCTAGGGAGGCTGGCCACTCAAGAGCCTAAGCTGGGTCCCAGCATTCATTGCTAACAGCTATTTCCCACTGCCTGAAATGACTCTTGCAAGGCCTCCTGGCAAGGCTAGGTCCGCTGAACCAACCTCGCAGGTCTGCTTCAGGGCAGCTGCCAGTCTGTGTTCAGCCCAGTCGTGGGTGACTGGGTGCCTGGGTACCTGAAGGCAGCACTTGGCTGCAGCTCAAGGTCTGGGCTCCTTAGTTCAATTCAGGAGATCTATCGCTGCAGTAGACGTGATGTTATGCTGCTGAACACAAGTATCACAATGATGAGCTGTCATCATGGCAGTGTTGTGCTTTCACAGACCTTGAGACCTGAATGGCAGCAGCTAAGCACAACAGCCTGTGGGGAATGATAAGCTAAAGCCCTCATTTATTACAATCTCCTCTGAAATCAGCTATGCCCCTGCCTGGTGCTCAGGCTGTACTTCTGTATTATCTGCCTCTCCAGACAGGAGAGTGTGGCAAATGCAAAATCCCTGGTCCATTAAGATCTTTGTCAGGCTCACACATTTGAAAGATCTGGGAGAGACAATCTCAAGCTTCAGCTTTATGTGTTTTGTGTTAGCGCTTAACAGCAGGCACTTAAGGCTGTTGATACCCCTAGGGTTCAAACCAAAGGGAAACAGATTGGATAAATCAAGGTTATTCAGGAAAGTTCCTGAGTTGCTTTAAAGTGTACGCACCAGCCTGTACTGTCCAAATACACAGTGTTAATGGTCGTTAGAGAACAAAACCCAAAAGTTAATGAAAATATTTAATTTTCTATGCAGATCACTTGTACTCATGCTAAGCCCTGGGATTTTGAAAGCATCTGACTCCTCACATCCAGACAGACATGTTTGAATTCCGAATAACTTAAATGTTTTAATCACTCTGGTTTCATTATAACTTAATCACTACTGATAGATTTTTTTGTTTCAACTACTTGTTATTCAAATGTTATATCAAAGAAAGAAATGTGACCATGTCTTTTAATAATAAAAAATGTCTTATTCTTTGAGCAGCAATCAAGCAAGCTTTCACCGACTGAAGATTGGACTCAAAATGCTGAGCTCTTCCCCTGTCCCGTGCACTGTTCAGTGATGGGGCTTTTCGCCAGCCTCCCACTGTCTGTTGGATAGCTAAATCCTGAAAGATTTAAATGCTGCTTCTGAAGTGCTGTGAGGAATGGTTCATGGCCGGCTGATACAAGCTAGAAACGTATTTATCTGTACAAGAGGCGAAGCAGAGGGGCTGATGCTGAATGCCCAGGAGTTTAGTCTGAGCTCTGCATCTGACTCAGCACGTGACCTTCTGAAGTCACTTTGAGCCAGCTTCTTAAAGGTATGAAGGTGTCGGCAAGTTCTGCTTATTCCAGTAATGCATTTGCTGAAGACTGTTACACTTGTTCCCTGAGTAAAACCAGCCGTACCTGCAAAATCCTTGTCTACCTGTGTAGCTGTATTTCTATCAATGCTTTTCTTGACCTAGGAATGTGGGTTGCAAATGAAGGGCAAGCAAAAAGGAAGGCACAGCACTTAACATTTTATACTGCAAGAATTTGAAAAGTTGAGCCAACTGAAGGCTGCAGATGTTCCAACCTAATTGCCAAGAAGTTAGAAGCCCATGCAATGCATTGACAGCCAGCCTGTCTGTCATTGTTGTTCTCACTGGCTTCAATATTCTGTATTTTTCACCACTACTAAGAAGAAAACACTTCTGTGCAGTGGACAGTTGTAGCTTTATGAGATGTCATAACAACTTCTTCTGTTTAAGAAGAAACAGAAGAACTCTGTATATGGCTCCATCTCTGGTACAGGAATACTCTGTGGTTGGGGGCTTACTTTTTCAAAGTTCACAGAAATAAGGAGCTTCCACCTCTGGAGTTTATTTCCCCAGTACCTGTACATGCGTGCATGTTAGTGGACACACACATAAACACAAATATGCACATACTTCTCTTATTTTCTTTATTGACTGCTCGAAGTGGGACAGTGTGGTTTGAGGCATAGAATTTGTTTTAGTGATCTGAAAATTAGACACGTAGTCTGAACTGTGTATATATATATATAGTCAGGGCTTCTGTACTCAGTCAGGAGAGACGGTCACCTCCAGATTGTTCATCACTTTAAGATTAATTTCAGGGGATGGTTAACTTAGACAGGATACGTGCCTTTCTGGTCATTAAAACTGGATGGAGTAAAACCCATCCCAAGTGGCTAAGGTGACTACCCTGCAAAGTTATCTAAATACCTTTAATTCTTATTACCATTCCTTAAGATATGACGATATGCAGCATTTCAGAGTATAGAAAGTATAAAAAGGAAGCATACCAGAACTGGAAACAGGGACAGGTGACCTTGAGAACGATACAGAGACACTGTCCCAATATGCAGGGATCGGGTAAGGAATGTCAAAGTCCACCTGGAGTTCAATCTGGCAATGGACATGAAGGGCAACAAGAAAGGCTTCTCCCAGTAGATCAGCAGCAACAGAAAAACTAGAGAAAGCATGGGCCCAGTGCTGAATTGGACCAGAACTTGTGACAAAGAGTGTGGAAAAGACTGAGGTACTCAATGTTTTCTTTGCCTCAGTCTATACTGGTAGAACTTGTCTTCAGGAATCCCAGGTTGTTGAAACCAGTGAGGGAGTCTGGAGCAAGGAAGACTCTACTCTTGGTGAAGAAGGATCAGGTTAGGGAACATTGAAACAAACTGGACATACACAAGTCCATGGGACCTGAGAAAATGCACCCATGAGTGCTGAAGGTGTGGTCCAATATCGTTGTGGGGCCACTATCAGTCTTTGAAAAGTCATGGCAGTTGTGGGAGATTCCTGAGGACTGAAGAATGCAGATGACACTTGTGTCTTCATGAATGACAAGAAGGAGGATCCAGGGATCTACAGGACAGTCAGCCTCACCCCTATCCCTGAAAAGTGATGGAGCAAATAAATCTGTAAACCATTTCCAAATATATAAAGAACAAGGAGGTGATTGGAGTAGTCAGCATGGATATATGAAGGAGAAGTGATGCCTGACCAACCTGATAGCCTTCTATGATGTGACAACTCTCTTGGTGAGTGAGAGGAGAGCAGTGGATGTTGTTTATCTTGACTTCAGTAAGGCTTTCAATGCTGTCTTTCATAACATTCTCACAGAAAAACTACTAAAGTATGGACTAGATACATGTATAGTGAGGTGGATTAAAACTAGTTGAATTGTGAGGCTCAAAGGGTTGTGATCAGTGGCATGAAGTACAGCCGGAGAGCAGTCACTAGTGCTGTACCCCAGGGGTTGATACTGGGCCCAATACTTTTTCATATCTTCATTAACCACCTGGATGATGGGGCAGAGTGTAAGCTCAGGAGTTTTGCTGATGATACGAAACTGGGAGGAGTGGTTGATAAATGAGATAGTTGTCTCCCATTCAGAAGGACCTCGACAGGCTGGAGAAGTGGGCAGAGAAGAACCTCATGAAGGTCAACCAAAGGATGTGCAAAGTCCCAGACCTTGGGAGGAATAATCCCATGTGGCAGTACATGCCGGGGACCTACCCAAGGAGTTTTGCAGAAAAAGACCTGGGGGTCCTGGTGGACACCAAGGTAAGTGTGAGCCAGCAATGTGCCCTTGTGGTAAAGAAGGCCAACAGCATTGCAGCCTGCATTAGGAAGAGTGTCACCAGCGGGTTGAAGGAGGTGATCCTTTCCCTCTACCCAGCCCTGGTGAGACCACAACTGGAGTGCTATGTCCATTTCTGGGTTTCCCAGTACAAGAGAGACATGGACATACTGGAGCAAGTCCATTGAAGGTCCACTAAGATGATTAAGGGACGGCAATATCTGTTGTGTGAGGAGAAGCTGTAAAAGTTGAGATTATCTAACCTTGTCTGTATCTTATCCATGCGCATAAATGCCTCTTGGGAGGGAATAAAGAAGATAGAGCCAGACTCTTCTCAGTGGTGCTCAGTGAAAGGACAAAAAGCAATGGTCACAAACTGAAATACAAGAAATTCCATTTAACATAAGAAAAAAGCTTTTTCGCGGGTGTTGTACACTGGAACAGGTTCTCCAGAGAGTTTGTGGAGTCTCCATTCTTGGAGGTACTCAAAATTCGACTGGACATGGTCCTGGGCAACCTGGTCCAACTGACCCTTCTTTGAGCAGGAGAGTTAGACTAGACAATCTCCTGAGGTCCCTGACAGCTTCAGCTGTTCTGTGATTTTGTGATCATGGGGAGGCTTGGGAGTTTCCAGAACTGCAGCCAAACCTTTCTTTGTCTCCTTGATCATTGACAAAAGAGGAAGAGCTCTCTCCTCTGCAGACAGTCTGCCTCTGAAAGTAGTAGAATGTGAAATCCACAGAAATATTGTAAAAATGCAAAATATGTAATTGTTGTCTTTTTACTATTAACATGTAATTAATTTGATTTTGTTTAATGACAAAGGAATAAATAGCTCCTGAAAGTACAGTTAATGCACAAAGAAAACCCACAAAACTGTTACGGGATAGCAGCTTCACAAAGGAACATCTGTTAAAGGAAATGACCTGCACAAAGTCATTGCAAGTCCATTATTCACTAACTGGCTACCTATTGAGAACTAAATGACGCAAATGAGTTGTACTCATTGGCTTTTCATCTCCAGCAAACTGGGCTCAAATCCCTAATAAGGCACCAGGTGAAAATGAGTCTCTAAGGCCTGTATTCCAAATCCCCTGTTATGCACCATATAAATTAGCACATTAGCAGGCTTGCCTCGGGGGAAAAACATGACTAGGACAGCAGGTGTGTCACACAGCGTAATTGAGATGCAGCAGCAGAGCAGACTGGTGCTTTTGCACAGTGCCAAGCTGCTTCACGCCACCTCTATTGATCTGTAACTTTCATGAGCTCTAGACTGGCTCCTAATTTTAAAAGTCCCATCTTCTGTTACACCAAGGAAGCCCTCCAAGGAGAAAAAAAATCACTGACGTTTATGATTGAATAGGCCAAGCAATACCAGATCCCCAGGTATGAAAATATCTGTCAGTATTAATTGGTATATACGAATGATGCAGAAAACAAATGAAGGATGGTCTGTTTGCATTTTTTGTCTCTTCAAAGGCCACTCAGGGTGTTGTGAAGACTATGCTGTGAGTGAGAGGAGGAAGAGGAGCTGTCAGGGATTAGCATGTTGTTTTGCACAGAGGGTGTTTTTTTTCTCTGCTGGTGTAGATATGTCAGTGGGGTTAAAGAGTGGAGTGAGTCTGAGAGTTTTGGTAGGGAAGGACTTCTGTGAGCAGAAACAATATGAATAGGGAAAGGAGGAGTAATCTTAGCAGTGTACGATGGAAAAAAAAGAGGTTTATTTTTTTGAGAGTCATTCCCCTGCTATCATGGATTAACGTTATGATACTGAGTATTCTCTGTATCATGGGCTGTCCTTCCTGCAGAACAGCGGCGAGGAACAGGGTCAGAGGAATTCCTGTAAACGACCAGGCCTGGCAGCCTGTGTTTCCCAACCTGCCATGCTAATGCAAGATGTCATCAGCTCCAGGGTAGACAGCAGTAGATACCTGTTTGATTCAAAGTTCAAGGCTCTCATACCATACATATTTACCTGACAGAGCACCAGAGCAATGTGGTTACTGTCATAAAGCACTGGGAGAGGGTTTCCTGCTAGAGATGTATGCATGCAGAGCCACATTTCTAAGGCTCCACTGTATTATTCCTGTTGAGAAGCTAGGCTGATATGTTGAAGTGAAGCACTGATAAAAGCAGTAAAAACACTTTGTTTGTTCTTATCGAGAGTTATTTGAAAACCCGCCAAACTGGAAACCGTAATTTTTTTTCACCTTTTGTTTAATGATTATAAAATTCTTATTAGAGCATAACCCTTCTTCCTTGTTGATGATTAAGAAACTATCTCACAAAACTCTGGAT
This sequence comes from Fregata magnificens, assembly GCA_013389945.1. Taxonomy (NCBI): domain Eukaryota; kingdom Metazoa; phylum Chordata; class Aves; order Suliformes; family Fregatidae; genus Fregata; species Fregata magnificens. Next base: position 125,751 of record WAAD01014541.1, read on the forward strand.
TGAATTGATGTCTTCACTGCTTTAACCTTGGGGAAGCAAATTAATACCTCCTGACATTCTGATGGCTTTACAAGGATGATACAAAGAATTATATTGGCAGAAGGATGCAGGTGAAGTCCAAAAGCAGAGATCCCAATTAGCTGTTGTGGAATAAATCCCAGCTGCCCTTCAACCCTTCAAATATGATAAATTGGATTCTGTGCACTCTGTCTAGCTTTGGATCTGAAAAAGCAAAATGAAAACAGGTATTTAAAAGATATCCCTTTAACTAAATGGATGCCTGGAAATACTGGTGAATATTCATGAGTATGGGCCTAAATTTAACTCTGAAATTGCCTTGAGTTCATGAAAACAAGAATTCTCTTTAATACAAAAATGTCAGTGCGTTGCTTTTTGTCTCCCAGGGCAGAAACAAAGGGACACCCTCTGAAATTATTCACATGAAGAGTAATGACAAGGCAGAAGAGATACGTGAAATTTGAGGGTTAGGAAATGTGGATTAGTACAGAATAACAAATTGGCTAGCAGTTAGGTGCATGTTGTAGAAAGAGGCACAGATCTCTCTAACTGATTTCAATCTTCTTTTGAATTACGGTCTCCTAAGTGCCCTAACTATCATGTCCTAGATTCAACCTTTGTAGTCCGCTTGAGCTTAAACATAACTGGGCCAGAGATAAAGTGATCCCTCATTTTCTCTATTGACTACCCTGGTGTGGCACTCTCATTTTTTCCTTTATCGACCTAAGAAACCCTATCCAGTGCAAGGTTAGCCAGACACAGATCCAGTCTGCAAGGAGTGGGTGAGGCACCAGAACAAACTCTTCCACTGAAGGCCCAGACACAGGTTTTGCAGACATTCTTGTTGAGAGTCATTTGTGCTGAATTCTGAGAGAGTCTCTGTTTCGGCAAATTAATATTGTCTGACCAATAATAAGTAAATGCATAAATCATTACTACCAGACCCACATAACTTCGAGCATTTAAAGATGTCAGTCTCTGAATAACTTTAGGCACTATGATTGAAAATATTGTTGTTGAGGTCCTGTTTCTTTGGTGCATAAGGGATATCTTTCCATCTGCAGAGAGAGTTACGCAGAAACTTTCTACACGGTTGTGGAAAACTCTGACATTTACATAGTTGTTAGAGGTTGACAAAGAAACTGGAGATCTCTTCTGTAAAAGTATGTGTGTAGCACAAATGTCTGAGTCTATTGCAGTAGAAATTTCGGGTAAGGAATTTTGCTGTCTAAAACAAGGTCTATTTACTTGTCTTGCATCAAATTACAGTGTGGCTTTTTCTTGGTAAAGAATCAGCAAAAACATTTAGCATAGTATATGTGTATGACATAAATAACATTGTACCTATGTTTCCTTAGCTTTTTTGTCATGCAAGCACATGGTTGTATTCATAATTTCATGTGCAACGAGCCAACAGCTTCACTGAATCACATCCCTCTGTTGGCACTTTGATTTGAAGGAAGTAGGGAATTTGAAGATGGAATCTCAGCTTTTCACTGCTGAATTTAAGACTGGTTTTGTTTCCCGATGACCATGTGGTCAATGTTTCATAATAGCAATAACTGATTTTGATAATATGGTTGCTATGGAAAGACTATTATTTAATTTGTATTAATATACGTGAATAGTGTGGTATCATATAACATCAAGGTGCTATTATAGAATATGAATTATTCTCCAGCATGCTTCATATGAAATTCTTGCCTTGCAGATGATCACCATATAGGTTATATGCCATCAGTCCCGTGGAAGTCTTTTGAAGGAGGCATATGGCTTGGTGAGCTGCCAACACAGAAGGAAATCGCATCATCAGGGGCCTTGGGAAGGCCTTGGGACCCTTATAATCCATTTTAGCCCTTTAGCAGAAACTTAAATAGGGCTGAGATGGTTCATTCACTTTGAATGCTTCCTTTGAGCAGAGGAGCATTTCAGCTTTATGCAGTTGTTGCTATCAAAGTTAATTCTTAGAAAACAATTGCTTCACTGATGTGTCCAAGATATTAGTGTTATCTGTAGCATGGTAATGGGAACTGCTGCAATATCTTAGAGTCCACAAACTTAATTCTTTGATCCAAAGAAAGATGAGATTACTCTTTTCATAAATCCTTAGATGATGTAAGTACAAAAATCCTATTGACAGTCACAGCATCATAGAAAATCATCTAGTTTGTCCTTCTGCCTTAAGGCAGGATAAGCAATACATAAACTATTTCTGGCAGATACTGTCTAGTCTGTTTTTAAAGACCTCTGATGATGGAGACCCCAACACCTCCCTAGACAATCTGTTGTAGTACTTCACTATCCTTGCAACGAGACTTCAGCAGGGGTGGGAGGTGTATTTAAAAATAGAGGAGAATGGAGGAAATAAAAGAGAGAGCAAGGGTTACAGTCATAAGACAATCCAAGGGAGGTTTGTAAAAGCAAGATTTTTTAATGTGGATCATTACATGAAGGATGTCTGACAATAGTGGCATAATGTAGTATCTAGGGATAAAATGGTTCCTGTGAAAAACAGAAAAGGTGTCTGTCTTTTTTTTTTTCCATCCCACAAACTCTGGCATTCTACGTTATTGGGAAAGCCTGGGAATTCAAAAGAAATTGTATTCTTTGATCACAGGCCTAACACTAAACCAATCTAACAGGGAATTGGAATTGTAGATTCATTATGAAGACTTAGAGTACCACTCATGGCTAGATTAAAGTGAAAGTTCTTGAATAATTTCCTCCTTCACTTCAGAGAAAAAAACTTATCTCCCAGAAAAATCAAAACAAGGAAAAAACCACTTATCCTCACTGCTTTGTATCTAGTTCTGCGTTGTAGGCCAAGTTGTAAGCAGGGTGTTTACAACGAGGCACTAATGTATTCATTGGAACCCAAAGTGTTCTCTGAAAAATACTGAGGTAAAAAAGCAATTACCATTAATCGTTATGTACAATGAAAGTAGCATTATCATCAAGTGATAGCACCTTCTGAAATAACACATTACCACCTAGGATAAAAGACCAGTTTCTGCATTGCTATTGCTGTTATCTCTTGAATGCTTATGCCCTTTTTTTTGATGTTTTGCTGTCCAAGTGGGTTTTGACCTTAGTAAAGAGCATGGTTTTCCAACAGAGAAAGTTAATTTTCCATAATAATGAAGAGCATAGTTATTGCAACCTTTGGGCCTGCAAACTGGAAATATTTGCTTAAAGCCCTCAAATAGGGTTTTGCAAAGGGAGGTAATAGCTTCTGCCCAAGTGAAATTCAGCTACCATGCAGAAAAGCAGTGCCAGCTCTCTGTATCCCTATACCCTGCCAATTACTTAAGCAGACCATAGGCCAAGGGTTGCCCTTCTGCATCAAGCGTGTGGAATTGCCTGAGTGCAACTTGCAGTCAATTCTAGCACAAGCGAAGAGCAGTGAGGGGCAACCTGGGGCAGCAGAATTCAAGGAAGGCTGAGTCAAAGAAGCAGGAGCCTTATCTGATGATGAGGCAAGGAATGTCAAAGGAAAATGATCTGACACATATCTTTTGCCCCATAATTGCGTATCACTTTATGTGGCTTAGTGACATCAGTATATCTTCTGAATTTGGAACCTAACCAGTAGTACCTGAGGCACCTGCAATAATGCCATGGGCGAGGAGCACCGTTGCCTTGTAGCCGAAAGTTTGATGTCACTGATGAGGTGAGCTGTGTAGTAATTTGCTCTGACAATAACAGCCTCTCCTGTACCTGCCCCATATATGTTGTCGGAGTAGCTAGGGTGTGTTCTGATGTGCTACCTGAGTTGAAATGAGCTGATACAGAGAAGGCACAGGAGATAACAAACACTAAGCTGTGGATGTGAAATCATGCCTTAACTTTTTTTTTAATCTCTAGGTCTGTGAGAAAACCCACATCTTTTGTGCACTGCTGCAATGTTACTTAAATCACTGAAAGAAGATGGTGTGCTCCTTCTCTGACCTCAACGCAGCAGTTAAGGGAAAGCTCATAATACCACTTCAAGAATTCATCCTGTAGGGGTGCCTCTGAGCAAATTCTTTTTACCTGTTTTGTAAGTAATTTGGGGGTCTCTTTATTAAAAGCTTATTACATTCAGGCAGAGTGTTCTATTTAATTTTAGTCAGGAGCAGTTGTAGATGCGTGACTGTCTGACATGCTGCTAGCTATGCTGGAGAAGCTTGGGAAATAACTTAAAAATTTTTAGCTTTCTGCTTAGCCCTCTACCCCTCCAAATTCTCCTTAAAACCTGAATTAGGGAGGGTTTGTTTTGCAAAAAATGTGCATTTCGGAGCTGGGGAGAGAAAAAAAATATGGAAAGCATCCCTCCTTTTAGGAGATGCATTACGTACATAAATCTCTTGCGTTTCTACCTATCTTGGTAATTGCATCCTTATATTAATACAAACACCTTTTATTCCAAGGAATTATTTAAATCAACTCTGAAATTCAAGTTTACCAGAATGAGAACAGCAACTGTGTTTAGTATCTCACTAAGATATTGCACAACAGCTTAGGATAGTATAGCATTTTCAGATGTTTAATTTCACTCTGTGTAAACCACGTTTCAAAAAATTCTACAATTTCTGTATATTCCTGCTGTCAAGAGGTAGCTTTGATGATATTTCTTTACTGTGGGCTCATTAGAGCTAAGAATTAGCTCTATGCTGATGTATTAACCTGTCCCTGAAAAACAGTAATGTAAATATTTTGTTATACCACTACAGCAATAGGAGAAACCAGTTGTGTTTTCCAAAGTCACAGAAAAACTCTGTGAATGATCAGATCTTGTATGTTCTTGTCTGCCACCTCTGTTTTACGTACATGCCTGGCACCTCCAAAATTGCTTCTAGAGCAAATATTTTCTTACATGATATAAAGAACTGCATGTATGACAAGTATAAAAATCTCCAGAGATTTTTTTGAGATATTATACGTTTAAGAGAATCGATAATTCAGGGAAAGTATGGATGCCTGTTAGAATCTTTTTAGCACATTCTCCTGTATTTAATATAATAGAGCCAAGAAGTTTGTTTCTTCTTTGATTTAATGATAAAGATATTTGCCCTTACATGTTCAGCCTTTGATAAATGTCCATATGAAAAATGAATTATCGGTATGGCACAAAATGAATGTCATGTTTATCTGAAATTGGCTTTACTCTGGTTTTGCATTGACTTTTGGGAAACATTGCTTTCTTGTTTTCCTGTAAATTTCATAAAATTACACCTATTCAGATTTTAAAAGATGCTTTAGTTTTGTACTTCTAATACACTTAGCTATTGCATTTGGATTTGTCAGCCATCACTTGTGTTAACTTCCTTTCAATGTTGTTCCATTCCAACTGTGTGGGTATTTGTGTGTGCATAGCTGGAGATAACAGTAAAACAAAAAATTACTAACAAAAAAAGAAGTATTAATACTTTGTTCATAATTAGAAAGGAGATTATTTGTCCCCAACTAAGTTTTAAGTGAGTTCAGTCTGACATTCCTCCAAAGTTGCAATACCCTTTGAAAATCTTCCACTTCAAATATTTAATACTAACTAATAATTTAGACATGAGGATTCAAGAGTACAAATTAACTTTGCATGAGCTCTCTTTAAGGATCTACAACAAATTTAAAAGCTTTCACAGTCCCTGAAATTTTCGGGTGCATCCAGCATATTCCTGACCCATTTAAGGAGAAACTTGAGATGCTTCTTGTTGAAGGGAGTAGCTAAATATCCTGTGTGACTCGCAGTAGATTCTGCTATGTTTAGATTTGATTCCTTCTCTCTCTCTCTCTCTTTCTTTATTTTATGAAAAATTTTAACAGAGTGCCCATCTCTGGGAAGGAAGGTCATTAGGGAAACATCCTCTGTGGTCACCTGTGGTCTGAAACTATCTGTCATTTAAGTTTTGTATACTTCTCTAGAGTATTACTTTTCATTCATTCAATTCATTTGCCTTTTGGTTTTTGGCTGTTGTGTTAAGCATTGTGTAAACACAGAACAGGAATGAATTACTTCCCTCTAGTATTGGATACATGTGAATTATTGAATATGGAAATTCCAGTTCTTTCTGAGCACCCAGTGTAAAGGTCAGGATATTTATAGAGCACAACTAAGCTGCTCTTTCTTGCACTTTTTGATAAGTGAATTGAGGAGGATGAACCCCGCTCAAGTTCATGTCCCAGCTCTGAGGCAGGCATCTTATCCCATCTTAGAGGCAGGGATCTCAGACCCATGTAGACCATTGACTTACCCAGGGTTTCTTAAGGTGCTTACTGCCACAGTGGCAGCCAGCACCATAACCTCTGGACCAACCTACCTTCCTCTCTCTGAAAAATTGGAGATCGCCACTTAAAAAGTGATGGGTTTCCAGTTCTCTAGGATCACGTTCTCTGATAGTGTCTAGCAGAGACGCAGCACTTGCAAAGGAGATGTTCAAAATTACATAATCTCTGACGTTGAGCTCAAAAACTGTGTCTAGATGCCAGATTCTGTAGGGCTGCAACTTAGCACCCCACTGTGTTGTGCTGGCCTTCATAGTCCACAGTCACAAATTACACCTTTTGGCTGCTACTGGCTTGGAGGTAGAGTGTAAAGTTGGAGTTTGGACTGAAGGGATATCCCAAGGTCTCAGAGTAAATGGATGTCTGAAGCATTCAAATAGAGCAGGTTCAGTGGAAATACTAGAGAACTACTACTATTACTACAGAATAGCTGCGGTTAAGGGGGAATGGGCTAATAGCCAGTGCGTGCTGGCAAGGCAATGAAACTGAAAGGGAAACTACGCTGAAAGGGTTGAGTACCTTTCTCTATGGTGGGGAAGGAAGAGGTAGCAGGAGGATTTGTGCTTTGCTTTGAGTCCATGTGAGTGCCTGGAGAGAAATGGAAGCAAATGGGCCGTTCTGTGGATGAGGACACAGCTGGCTGCTGTGAGGCCTCTCAAAAGAAAATAAAAAAAATCTGACAGACTTCTGATTTGTTTCTGCTGTTCTTCAGGGATATGTGATATCTGTGCATGTTGAGAACAAAGAAAGCAACACTTAGAAAATAGTTTGATAGGGAAGTCTTGTTTAACCAAGAAGTTGTTTGGTAACTCTCACAGTTTCAGCTGGTGTTTTCAGCTACAAGTCAGTTTTTGGAGATTTTTATCTTCACCTTGTTTCTCCTATAAGATCCATGAGTACTACAGGAAAAATGGTTTATATGACACCAGTATAAATATTGCAGACAATCTGTTTATTTCCTGGGAATAGTAAAGATACAGTTATAGGCAGTACGATATTAGCTGCTATCCAAATATATCACTGTTTCATTCTCTAAGTGGTGTTCTAGGCAAATGTGTTGATCTTTCTTTTGACATTTTCCTGCCTCCTCTGAAGTATGCTATGTGAGGGTTCTCTGTTGTGCAGGTTTTTTTGTTATAAGTTGGTCAGGTCTAGGGAAACTGATGGGGAGAAGAGAGGCCAAGTCATGGTGAAGTAAAAATGTACAAGAAACATGATATTTATATCGCCTTGTGGATTCTTTTCTGTATCACATTTACTAGTGTCTACTCGCAGAGTTCCAGTTTAAGGGGAGGTTAGTGTGAATTGTCATAGGTAATAAATTGGTAGAATTACTGAGGAGAGCAGAAACAGATTGAAGATGCATTTGACTGCAGCTTGGTGTATTTGTTTCATTAAGCCATGGTTTTCTACTCAGTTGTCTTCAATAAGGCATTTTTCAAAATTCTCCATGTGATTGCTTGGCTGAATAAAGCATCCCATCAAGCTGTAACAGCAGTGGTGTTGCGTTACATTTTGTGCTGAGGCATTGATGAGGCTTGATTCATGTGTTCTGACAGAGGCTGATCAATACGGTGTGCTTCCTTGAAAAACTACAGTTTGCAGGACGAACACAGCTTTCACAACAAAGTGCCTTAGTATTTCATTTGTTTGTAAATATGCCTGGATTGCATGTGTAGAGAATGAGGAGTCATGAGCAATTTGGGGATGATGGTGGCATTAGAGGATAGGATCATATCATCACATTCACAGGTCAAGGGTGCAAGAGAACAGTACCAATGGGTGATAATACGCCCTTACCACTGAGTTAGGATTGGGGATTTACATCAATTGTAGTCCTAAATCAGATCGATGATAAAAAGCCTTTGAATGGCTCTGTGAACTAATCTTTGGGTTACCTGTTGCAAACCTAGGGTGACCCATATGGATGCTCCTGTCACTAGGTGAAAGAAAACATTTCCATTTTTTGTGGAATTTGATTACTAATGATCCTAGACTGCTTGCTTGTTTGACATTGGCAAAATGTCTGACAGGGTTAGTGTGATACGAGTGGACTGCCAGTAAGAGTCCCAAATATACGCAGCATCAAAACTATTTTAGCAGTGAGAGAGGGACTGGAGCTGTCACAATTTCAGATTAGCAACGCTGTCCCCTCTGGGCAGTAGCATTACTGTTTGTTGGGGAATTGAGGTATCCCAGTACTTTCCTTTGGAAGAGACAGGCAAGGCTGTTAGAGGAAAACGTCAGGCCTAAGAGCCAAGCATGTGAACAGCCAGAGGCATATTCCTGCAAGCTGCTGTATCAACAGTGAGAAGGCCTGGAGGCATGTCAGCGTGGCACGTGCAAGCCAGCAGCCAAATATCTCTTGCTGTGCCTGTGCTCAGCTGGGTGTTTAGATGCATGGCCTCCCACTATGTCTGTGAGCCCTCGAGAGGCAGATGCTTTGACACCTTACTTCTGAATCTTTTAATGGCAGGCAGCCTGCCTATGGAGGACAGAAGTTATAGATACAGCCAGCTGGTATTAATTCTGCTATTTATTTTTTAAAAACATCAAAGCAAAACAATAGCCTACCAGCTGACTGATTTCTAAGATAATTCTTCTTGGAGACCTTTTTACTGGAGAAAGATAAGGGAATATTCTTATGGATCACGTTGTAGAGGATGTTCCCTTCATAGTGACAATATGGAAAAAGGTATATGAAATAAGATTAAGAGATATAAGTGACTGAGTGGTCAAGGCTGGTGCCGACAAGCAATTGGAGGGGGCAGGTTAAGAAGTATAGGAAAAAGGAGATGAGAAATATAGGCAGTGCAAAACCCTTCATTCTTAATAGAGCAAGACTGGCAGGCACTGTGCTGAAGGAAACCTCTCTTGTCTGCACATCTTGTTTCCCAGTAACTTAAATGAGAAATCATTTGAGGAGGCTTTCTTGTAAGTTTATCAGTGCGTTGTATACAGTGCTGTTCCTGCAGTCTGTGGAGCCTGTTGTAATGTATCTTATTACGTCCAGACAGAATAAGAAGAGCAGTCATTTCCAGAAATGAGAGCACTCTGTATAATTATGGGGAATGAGTTATGCATAATATATACACACTTCAAAAATAAAGATTATCTGCTGTGCAGATATCCACACAGTATTAACTGACTGAATGTAGGAATCTGTCCAGTGGCAAGCAAACAGGAATTAAAAGAAGTATAAAGGTGAGGATCTTTATCCTGGGATGATGGGAAAGAACTGTCAAAAAAGAAATTAAGTGAGAAAATTCCTTGGCTGCCAGTGAGTTATTAAAGGTGAAAGCTCACAAAGAGAACATTGCGTATAAAGATACCATCATTGAGAAAGAGGGATGCCAAGTTGGGGGGAAGGAGGTGAAGAGAGAGCTACCCAAGGAGCGTCAGTCAGAGTTGAGTGGCACGTGAAAAGGCGATGCAAGGAGGCCTCGTTTATTCCACCTGGCAAAAATATCAGGTGAGGGAACTTGTAAATGTGTAAGGAAAGAGACAGGAGGAGAAGGAAGTAAATATAAAGGCAATCAGAGATCCCAGATTAGCTGAGACAGTCCTTAAATACAAGCCCTGTCTTGCTATCATGAAATCTTTGAAACGTTATTTTGTCTCAGGTTTTGAAGGGAGTATAGTAGCCAGCCTCTTGCCCAGTGGTGGGAGACCAGAAGACAGAAGCCCTACCTCAAAGCCTTTTATGCATCCTGCTGCCACAGTGTGCATGCCACATGATGACAGCTGGCACTCACGGTATGTTCTCCAGGACAGTATATATATTGATTTATGTAACAGACATACCACCAGCATCAGATCATGTGGCCTCGCAGAGAGGGATTGTGTAAAACCCAGGGTAACAGTCCTTCCCCAGATTGATTTTTATGGGTTTTTTTTGTTCTAGCTACCCTGTTTGGGGGACTCTTATGCTAACTTTGTGCTCTAAGTGCTATGTACTTTGTTTTTAATGATGGCATTGAAGGGATAAATAATGCCTTGTTAAGAGAAAGTTTCCTTCTGATTTGCTTTAGACATTTATGCTTGTCAATAGTTCCCAAAGGAAAACGGATGTTATTAAATTCCAGTATCAGCCAACCCTGTTGCTTTACTACACCTCGGAAGCAGGGTGATGCTCAGAGGGCTTGTCCAGAGTGGCTGACCTATATGGTTTTACCCAGAATGACATGGTCAAAGCTGGATTGGGTCTTCTGGAGACAGACTGAAGTGAGTCTAAGCTTGGTACCTCTTCACTTCCTGCACTGATAAGCAGCGTGTGAAACTTTACCTGAAGGTATCTTGGGTAGGGCCAGTTATTGTTTTGAGTTCAGGAGCATTCTATCTGTTCTCAGTCCTAATTATTATCATTCATTAGCCTCACTACTTCCCTTATGTAGAGCCGGTCCCTTCTTCTGCTTTACGCTTGTTACCATAAGGTAGTTGGTACTGAACTTCTCTTAGTTATTTTTAAATAGTTTCCTTTTTTCCCTAAGTACTCTTAGTATTTGAACACTTGCTATAGCACTTGTAGTGTATGACTTCTGTCTTTCTTCCCTTCTGTGCAAAATAGCAGGTAGTAGTCTCTTCAAAAGCGTGGAAATTTTTAAGTAACTCCAGTTCCATTTGCATTTGGGCATTGGGGAATCTAAGTCCTGTGAAAGTCAATTGGATTTATTCTCTAAGTGTTTCAGTCACGCTGGCAAACAATGTCTAAGTTGTTTGGGTGTTGAGCTTTCGCAGATTTCACCAGCAATTGGACCTAGATAATTTAAGGATGTGCTTTAGGTTCAGACCCTCAACGTTTTGTTTAGGTTTTCTCTCTCACATTACTATTGAAGAAATCAGTTTACACTGTTGCTGGGAAATTCTGTTGGTGCCTGGTCTCTCTGGGAAATGAGATCCATGCACACTCTGTCTCTGGAGGCCAGCTGCCCCTGGAACACTGCTGCGCTGAGACGCCCTCCCAGCAAAGGTCCTTTAAATACAGTGGAGAGTTCAAGTGAGGGCTTTCAATAAACTTGCCCTTCTTCCATGCTAGCCTAGCTGAATGCCACTTAGCTCTCCTTGTCTTTCTTTCTAGGACAATTGTGTCATCTCTTTAATCATCCTTTCCCCTTCTTCCAAGTACCCTCCAGTCTGCTGATAGCTCGTTGGTAATGACAGTGCTTGGCACAGGGCACAGTATTCCAGGTGTGATTGCATCTGCACCATATTTTTCATTCAACGATATCATTAGTCATCACTGTTTGCAGTATAGAGGGCAGACAGAGCGACTTTTCCAGTCCAAACAGTTTTAGTCATATATTGAGGCTGGCATGTAGAAGCATGCACCCTGTAAAGGACCAGGCTCACGACTTCATTATCAAACCTAGCTCCTTCTTCCAGCCAAACACTCTTGGATAAATAGAATTCTGTGCTTTGCCATTTTGCTGCTGCGTATTACTATAGATTCCTCTGTGGGGGCTGAGAAGCTGATGCTCAGTGAATGCAGTTAAACCACTTTTCCATTATCATAATGAGAAGGACCTGGTGAGATCACAAGAAAGCAAGCCACACATACAGGGCATTTTCTGTAGTTTATATTAAAATTATGAGTGACTGCAGGAAAACAGGATGTTTGAGAGATTAAAAATGTGCATTATTTCCTTTACGGCATCGCTTCTTCTGAACTGGCAGCAGCATTACGCTATTTATTCTCTGCAGGGCATCAAGCAGAGGTTGAGAAAGTGGATGTCTGCTCCCTAAAGCAATTTGTTTTAGCAATACTGTTGAAACACAGCTCAGAATCATCTTTAATATGAATGAGAAGCTGGAACCACTTGAAAAGGCAGATGGAGGATTTTCCAGACCTATAAACCTGCCTCCTTCATGTTTTGCTTCTGCATTCATCACGTTCCCTGCTCCTGGCAGCTTAACCTTGTTATGCCACATATAGGTTTTTACCTTGATCATGCTAGGAATGGCTGCCTCAGTATGAGGACTTATTTTGCTCAGTTCAAAATCGGCAGGACTGTTTCTGTCTCATTGTTGACTGGCTTTTAGCTTGCACGGGGGAGTGGCACCTGAATAGGGCTGAATAACTAGTTCATCATCAAAGACCGTATAGACAGACCAGTAGATAACCAGCAGTGGTTACTGACACAAGCTGGTTCACATTCAGTGTAGACCTTGTCCTTGTCTCACAATGTGAAAGGCTGCCTGGTTTCTGTGGGACAGTATACTTTTTTTCTGCCCAAGAAGCTGGCAGCAGGTTAGTCAGGAAAGAAATAGTAGATTTCCTTTGTTTTAAAGAAGGAAAAGAATTCTGGTGATGGCCTGGTTTTCATAAAGATAACTGAGGGCGTTCATTAATTTCTTATTGGGAGAGCAGCAATGTTCCATACTTTAGTCTAACATACTGCTTGCACGTAATTGAAGGTTAAGATGTCTGTTTTGGTTTTGTCTTGATTTCTGCTGAAGTAAAGTAATCTACTACTTGTAAAAGGCAAAATACAGGAGAGGGAATCTTGTAAGCATGTACCCTTGCAAATGTACTGAATTTCATACTGCTTGCTGTTAGAAACTGCAGGCAGTTTCTAACCCGCATGGCAGTGGAGAAGAGGCTGGAAATATGGTAGAATGCATCCTTACCGTGTATTAATTTCTTTAAAAATTAAAAAATTAGAAAATTGGTTGTGGACAGATTCTAGAGCAACTGGGATTATTGATGTTAACAATGTAAAGATGGTACCCACGTTACTCATAACAATCAGTTTCCCCGTAGTCCTCATCCAGGCAAGTCAGCTGCAAATTAATTTTGCCGTGCAACAGGATAAGCTGCCAGTACAGGACATCGGACAGAAAGTTAGTGCTTACCAATGTGGACATGGGGAGGTTGGTTGTCCCCACGTTGGATGTCTGTATTCGATGTCCAGTATGGGTTCTCCTGTTGGAGCAATAACTGCCAGGAATGGCATAGGTATGTTTGGTCCTGTGTGAGAGCAGAGAGGTGTGTTGGGCAACCACTTATGCCTCCTAGTGCATTTATGATCCTCTTTAATGCTTGCCAGGCCCACGAAGGGTTGGAGAACTTTCTCTAGTCGCCTGAGTAGAGGAAGCCCAAGTTCTCAAGAAAACAGTAGGAAGTCATGTCTGATGAGCCTCTTCATGGCACAGAGAAGTCCAATTGTACTAAAAGGCACTGTGTTTCTTCTGGTGTGGCCCAGCCTGGCCTGTCTTATCTGACCACTAGCTTTTCCCTCATTTTTGATACCAGGAGATAGAATTCATGATTGGTGGCCCACAGCATGGCTCTACTATATCTTGCATAGTTTCTTTCAAATTGCTCTCTTGTGGCTGGCTGAGATGGGCAAGTTACAGTCTGCAGCTTAATTCAAGCTGTAGAAAGACCCATGCTGAGGATCAAAGGACCTGTGTTTAAAGGTTGCTAAAAACACACATGATGCGATGTCTATAGTTGCTGGTAATAAAATTTATTTTTTCCCGGGTTTATATGTTTAGAGAAGCCTAATTTACAAAATGATAAAATTAGTCTTCATATAGTTATAGTCTTCAGTCAAGAGAGGCACAATTGCTCGTTACGTTCAGTATTTTGGGTGTTTTGCTTATGTTTGAACAGGTCTGAGATCTGACTCAGACATTAAAACTACACAGACTTATAGCTTTGAAGATGTCTACAATATCTTTTGCCTCCTGTCCTAAAGGATTGGATGAATGCATATACAGAGGACGTGATGGTCAGCCAGGTTTTCTTAGAAATGGGGGAGATATTAGAGGCTTTTACTTGGCACATGTTTATGCTTTAAAAATTAGGGTTTTGCAAAAATAATCCTGATGAGCGTGTTTGTCATGTCTCTTCAAATCATACAAATGCTTTTATACCCTGTGGGCTTTCAAGCCTTTCTTTTTTAAATACTCTGTAGCCTGTACAGAAGTAATCTCCAACACTAGGATTTTGACTGTAGAGAAAATAATTGCTTCTTACATGATCCTGACTTGTAACTGAATAAAGTTATACTGGCACTACTGTTTTTTTTCCCTTAGCCTTTTATATCCCTCCTTCCATTTTATTGCTTCAGTTATCTGCATCCACTTTGCAGTGCACATCAGAGCTACAGGTCTTATTTCAGGTTGGGTATCACTCCTGATAATTAGGAATTCTAGCCTAATGGACAGTGGGCGGGTTTTTTACTCTTTTTGTTGTGTCTAAACAGAACATGTGAGCTTTTTTTTTTTAACTGGAAAGATATAAGAAGAAATAAAGAGATGGAGAATGGGTTAAATGATGAGCCTTGTAAAGCCTTGCTTTTCTTTATCATCCCCTTAGGCTGTTCAGAGCAGAAATTGTATGACTAAGAGTTGTGGTGGTTATATTAATAGATTACACTTTGCATTGTTTTGTATGTGAGCCTAATAAGAGGTTCCTGGGACCTGTACCTATATTTGATGAATTAAAAGAAACAATAACAGCACACTGGAAAGACTCATCCTTTTAAAGAGCTGTGGAAGTGTACAACTGTTGGTCTTCGAAATATTGCAGGCAGAGGAGGGTGCTAGTTTCTTTCAACAAAAACAAAAGGAGAAGCACAGCTCACTGTCTCACTGACTGACCGTAATCTGGCAAGCTTTCTCGAATGACACGGAGCTACCTTCGTAGCTGAACAGCAGCTATCCAAGAAAATTGCTATAAAACCTCCTTTAGATCAATATCCCCATGCTTGTCTCCAATCCTTTCTGGCTTTCCAGCTGGCATGTTTACTGCCCGAGCACCTACAGAAGGTGTAAGGGGAGCAAGGCATGCCAGGTCGGGTCTGGAGAAACTCCAGCCAGTTCTCCTGGCTTCTAATACCTCATTCCCATTTCTATTGATAGCCTGGGTTCCTGTCCCACCCCGCTGTCAGTAATCTCTTTCTTGCTCCTGCTTGTTGGCAGAACTCCACCCTACCAGATCTTTTTCATTTGTATTATTTGCCCTGTTACTGCTGGTGCTCCCTAGCACATGCCTCCCTGAGGGTCTGAAAATCTCACCCTGTCTTATTCACAGCAGCTGTTCTCATTCCAGGAGTCTGTGTGAGGGCAGCCAGAACTGCCTGCTTTAGAGAAAAGTGCTTTAATCATCATCAGTGACAGGGAATAAAAGTTGTTTCTTCTTAACCCCCTCCTTGTGATGGGGGGGTTACTCTGCAACATCTCTTACTTCATTTATAGTCTAATATATTTATATAAATAGCTTTTAACTTGCTGTTCTGTCTCTTGCACACATACATCCTATGAATGTGTGCAAATAGATCCATGTGAATATGCGTTCATATTAGCTCAACTGTTAATTCTAGTTATTTATTAATCATTTATTAATAATGGTTCCAAATATCTCTTCCACTGCTTGCATACCTGTCAAAAATCACTGGCATTCCATCACTCAAAAACTCCCAGTCTTCATTTGTTGTCTTTCTGTAGATATGTAATAACAGATGCTGGCTCAGAAAACCTGCTGGGACAAAATTCCATCAAAAATACAACTTCTAATGAAAATGGATAAATTTGCCGAGTTGGGTACACATCACCATAATGCAGTGTTCTCATAATAAGGACTTTGTTAAATTTTCCCCAGAAATGACGCTGGAATTTGTATTTTATTTCTGGATCATACTACAGAATAATAATGTAGGAATCAATTGACCCTGAATATTTTAGTCTTTGAACATTTTGCTTTGAGAATTTTGAAACACTCCATCCTCTTTCCTGTCCTGAAAGCAGTGGGTAGCAAAATATCAAAATCCTTCATGAAACAAATCTTAAAACCTCTTCATGTTAATAAATCCTGATCCTGCAGGCTGAGTTCAGGCTATACTTCCTTAACTTCAGTGAGCTCACATGAAATCCAAGATATCATGTTCTCATGAAGTACAAACAGATGGGTGAAATGCCACTGATTTGTAACATGAAACTTTACCCACCAGCCATGTAGGAAAATTAATTTTCATGGTGTGTGGAACTGTTACATATTCTTCTTTGCAAGTCACATTAGTTGAAAGCTATTGAGCCCATTCACTAGTGTTTGAGCAGTCTTTTTTTCCAATACTGGTGTTATGTCAGGCTGCAACTCTTCTGATTTTGTTTCTGGTGATCACCAGTTTTAACTCTAATGAATTTTGGATAACTGAAGAATGGAATTCCATGCATGAAGCTGTCCAAAATGGCTGAATAACTGTCTAGCAGAGAAACTCCTCTTGACTGACCCTCTCAGAGTCTGGCCCTGTCTGGAAGAATTCTTGCTGGATTTACACTGTCCATTTAAAAAAAAAGGTAGCCCTGCTTTCACCATCAGACTAAAACCAATTATGGACTATTTTAAGCTAATGGCTTTAACAGAAACGAAATGAATGTGATCTTTTTTTCAACTGCTTTTGAGTAATATTCTGTCACCTAGGCATTATGATTAATCTTAATTCACATAAGAGGTAAAAAGGCATTTTTCAGTACTGGAGTCTTTATACAAGTTCTCTGTTTAAATAATTGAGTCTTCACTTCTCCAGAATGAGTCTGTGGTGTTCAGTGCCATTCTAGCTGCATGTCAGTGTGTGTAATTTGTTTCCTGTTTGGCTTTTCTTCTTTTTTTCCCCAATAAGGGTCTGACATTAAAGTACATCAAACACATTGAGGCTACCTAAAGAAAAAAAAAAAGATAAGAAAATCAGATGCAGGCAAATTCGTGATCTCTGATGCTCCTTCTGCAGTATCTGCCACTGTTGCTTGAGCTGCTTCTTGTACCACCACTGGTTATAGTACAAATATTGAGAGTTTTAGATGGAGCAATTTCTTAATGGTAATTTCTCCTCTTGAAGGTTGCGGCTTGTACACAGGTGTCTTGCGTGCCAGAGCATATGATATATTCAACAGTATATCTCTAGGGCTATGAACGGTGTTAAAGATTGATGGGTATTGTCTTACTGAAACATCAGAAAAACCTAATGAATCAATTTGCTGTCCCTAGAACACCAATTTAAGAGCACTGGGTTTTCTGCATGGAAAAGATCATTGGACTGTAACTTCAGTGTCCTACTTCTGACTCAGACAAGTGTCCCTGGCGCTCCTTCCCCTCTCCTACTCCAGGCATCAGATCTGCCCTGTATCTAGGCATGGGGAGAATTTCGTTTCTCGAACTATGAGTTTTCTCCTTTTAGCTTTCTATCTTTTTGCTCCATGTCACTGGACATATTTGACTGAATATAGTTATAGCAGTTATAACCATATAAATAGAAGGGTTCGTGCTGAGATTTCACACTGAATCTCTTCATTTGAGGGATAGTACAGCTATGTGTCAAGGCTGCAGAACAGCTGACAGTTCACAAAAAATGTGCCTGTTTTCTGTATAAATTTGCAAGCTTGTAATCGGGGTAGAATAGACAGATCTCATGGGATTCATCAGTGAATAATTCCACACAAATTCAGGCTTAAATCTGATACAGAAAAAGATGGAGTCATTGCCATGGGGTACAGGAGCAAGTAACATAGGCTGCATAACAGGAACTGTTTTGCTCGTTCTGGATTTCTAGCATGGTTGACTCTGAAGCTGGAGTCCCATGATCATTAGTAGGCAGGGCCCTCCATGTGGGAGAGAAGTTCAATGCTTAGTTGTTCTTAGCTTGCTTCATGAAATTCAAGACAAAAAAGCATGTTGGGATTTGTGGCTGCTCAGGACAATGATATCCACATCTGATATTTTTCCAAGACCCGAGAAGGCATATAAAGTATACCTAAATTCTCTCCATCCTACAGATGATGGAGTAGTATTGGAAAAGTACGGATATTCTGATTATTTTCTCCTGGAACTTATGAGTAACTAGATTATTTATGCAGTGGTAGCTTTATAGCTTTTTTATCTGTACTGTCATCACCAGAAGAGGCTGGACTAACTCTTGAGATATTTGCAGGTTTATTCTCTCTGGCTATATCTAAAGTGGATATACAGGAATACTTTCTGAGAAAACATCCTTGTCCCAGCTCCATCCAAATTTAAGTCAAGAGTTAAGAGCCAGGAACATAATTCCTGTCTTTATTTTCCCCAACTGTGCATCAAGCCCAGCTGCAGAGGTTAGAAAGAAGATACAGACTTTAAACATGTACAAAAAAGTCATTCTTCCTTCTTCTTTAAAGTTGTTTGGTTGCTCATTTGCAGTAATTTTTGAGCTTCTGCATAGGACCAGGTAAATGTCAAGAGAAACACTACACTGTTTATTCATCCTGGATAGTGCATTTTTCAGGAAGTGATGTTCAGAAAGTCTGCTGCACATATGTAGACCTGATGAATACATGACACCTGATGCTTCTGTTTCTATCAGAAATATGCTTGTCTGCTTAGATATAATACCATCCTTACCTACGCAAAGCCTGGAAAGAAAGATCCACATCTGATGTAAGTTGTCATGGACAAAAGCTGAGGAGCAGGTCCTGGAATCCATTTTGCATTTTAGGGCAGTTCATAAAAAGAAAATAGACTTACATTTCACTGCAAGCTATTTGGCTGTCTGACAGTTGAAGACCAGTTAAGCAAACAGAAAAGGTGATGAAAAACTGAGTTCAGAGATGGTTATGTTCAAAGTGAAAGGAGGGAGAGGGCAATACATTAGTTACTAAGGCAACTGTTTGTTTAATGCTAAATCATTTCCTCATTGAAGGGAGCAGCTTCTGTTTCAAATTAATTTCCTCAGCTGTTGTTGCACTGCTCACTCTTCCCCCTTACCACGTTTCGTGATAAGCGCAACCTCTTGCCAGTGTCTATTTTCCAGCTCCCCTCTAACCGTTGAACTATATTGCTCAGTGAGCAGTCAGGGTGCAGGTATGAGGCAGAGATTATGTGATTTGTAGCCTTGGTTCTAATCCATCAGCAACTGCACAACACGAGCCTCTACCTAAGACAGGAATGACTGCCACTGTCTTACTGGAAAACTGCATAAAGGTACAGTTGCCATAGAGAGGAAAAAAGAATAAGGTTAGTCAGGGTTCACTCCCCTGATTATTTTTGAAGCATAGATGGTGATAATCAGAAAAAGTAGGTCTTCTTAGACCAGACGCTCTACCACTTCCTGAAGAAAACATAGTAGAAAATCTCACAGGTTACCATATTAATCTCTAGCCTAATCTACTCACCACGTTCGCCAATATGTTTCAAACTCTTTGGTTTTATTTGTACTCTTTCCTTGCCCGTTTTATCATTTAAGGGCTTAATTAAAGTTCAGTATCTATGTTGTAAGTAGTTCATATGTGCTCCGTTTCCTGATTTCTACTTTGGAAACTTTGTATTTTAAACTAATCATACAATGCATGATTGAAAATCCTTATTGGATGTAGTTGAGGGGTGGTTGGTGGTTTTTTGTTTTGTTTTGTTTTGTTTTTACTTCAAGGTATGGCAACTGTACTTCTGAATGTACTTCTGAAAATAGGAGAATTTTAATTTTCAGGAAAAAAGGGGGTTTACATAATTTTTTATTCAAAATATTGGTATTTCTTGGTGTTTTAAGAATTGCAGACATTCTTTATTGATCAGCATATGTTTCTCAGTATCAAATAACATGATTTCATAAATAGTAATGATCTGAATGTGGTGATTTTATTTATGAAAATATTCATGACTTCTTCTCTGGAGTTTTAGAATTTGATCAGTCTTAGCATCTATTAAGGAAGGAATTTAGATGAAGAGAGGAATTATCCATATGTAAGAACATAGTGAGAACATATGTCAGAACTAGTGTTAAAGCTGCATTTGAGAGGTCAGGAAGTGCAGGGGTAAAACGATAACTGCCAAAAGTCAAGCTGAGACAGATCTTGTAAAGGAAATTTAAGCAAATTGTGAAAGATTTTTTCAACTATGCAAATAAAAAGAACAAGAAAAAAATGGAAACACTGTGCACTGAAGATGGGGATAGAATTAAAGATGATCTCATTTCCTGTTTTAAATGTTTTTCTTTGTTTTCTTTGAAGTTGAATTCGGGGGAGGGAGAATGAAGAAAAGGATGGAGGAGATGGCTAATGGGAAGAAGGGAATGGAAATTTCCACAACTGAGATATGAAAAATAAACTTTCTGATCTCTGTTCGCTCCAGCTCGCAAGGACTCTCTATCTTAGATACCTGAAGGGACTGGCATATGAAAACAGATGTCCAGCACAAGGATTTTCTACAGTGGAATCAAGTCATAGTCGGCTTTTATGAATAGAGAACAGCAAATGTATTGCCAATATTTACGCATTGAGTGGCAAGGGACAAACAATCCAAAAAGCTCCAGACGTGTCTAAGTGCATTTGTGCATATAGCTTTGTACGCATTTTGAAGGGAAGAATAATAGAATATATACAGATAAATGAAAACAGGATCAAATGCAACATAAGTTTATTGAAGGAAGATCATAGCATAATAACATATATGTGTATGTTCTTTTTTTTTTGTAAGATACCTGCTTTTTAGGCAAAGGAAATTCAGCGAGTGTTGCTTAACCCACACTAGAGCATTTGACAGGGTACAGAATATGAAACTAAGTTTTCAGCTGAGGAAGATGTGGACTTGTGTAAGAACTGTACAGTGGTAAAGTATCTGGTTTAGTGGGGAGATGACAGAGATTATTAAGGGAAGCTTTTAAACTGGAAGGATGCTATTACCAGTGTTCTTTAAGGATGGGTCTCAAAGGCAACCCAGTTTAGTATTTTCATAAATAAACCTGGCACAAAATGAGGAAGGAGGAAATAGACTGCAGTGATGACACAGCCTAAGGAGGGGCCATCAATGCAGCATAGGACCAGAGTGTTACACTCTGAGGACCGGATGACCTCAAGGACAAGAAAAGAAATATGATGAAGATTAATACTCAGTCCAGGGTAGTATGTAGGGTTAGACACATTCAGATTCATAACAAAGCTTTCTGCTGTCAACAGGATTGCCATCAGCTGGGGAAAAAGCAACATGAAGAGAGAGAAACAGGCCTGTTTGATCACAGGATGAGTATGTAGCACAACCGTGGGGGAGCGGGGAAAAGCGTGAAAGCAGGGGCAATTGCAGGTGAGATACTGTCAGCAGAGGGGAAATAGTAATTTTATTGTGCAAGACTCAGCTGAGGCCTCATCTAGAATATTGTGTAGAGAGCGGTGCTCTGCAATAGCTGGGTAAGATTAAATAAACCTTGACCAAGTGGGAGCTACCTGAATAATGTGGGGAATGGAAATCTATGAGTATTGACCTGGCTAATCTAATGAAGGATGAGAGGAGATTGATTACCCTAAGTAAATACAGTACTACATAAGAGGGGGAGAAGAAGCACGTATAAATCACGTGTAATTACATTAAGGTTAAAAGTGAAACGGAGTTATCTAACCATCAGAGAAGTGAGTCCTTAAACAGCCTTTCAATAGGAGTAGCAAAAGTAAAGTATCCACCCGGTCTCAAGATGGGTCTCAGGTGGCTTATGGAAGGATTTTATGTTGTGATGCTTGTACAGACAGGGGTTGGACTCTAAGACCCAGGACAAAGTGCCTCCAGTTCAGTCCACGGCACTGATGCAACCTACCAGATGAACCCCCTGCACCAACATGGATGATTTTCATTGTGCAGAGAGAACCTGGCAGGCTCTGGGTTTGTCCTGCAGCACCTGCAGTTCCTGTATGGAGTTATGTTTGCTGGCAGAGAGAGCACTGTGCAGAATGAGTATTTATGCANCAACAACATTTGCAATAGTGTCAGTGAATAATAGTAAATCTGGCCCTTTGCTTCTAAGCAGAAGAGTCATACATAAAGACAGTTGGTGTCCCAAGGCATCCTTTCCTTTTAAAATAAGTAAGAGTCTATGTTATGTATTTTAGACCTAGGTTATAGCAACAGCTTAAAAAGATGATGCCAGTATACTGTATTATTTTCCCCAAAGGAAAAGCATCCATGCTTAATGAGACATTGAGGAGAAGCAGTTCAGAGGCACATCATGGCCTTGGTTGTCTGAGTCCTTGTCAAGACACCTTCGTGCAACTCTT
>WAAD01014541.1:148073-174832 GCA_013389945.1 Fregata magnificens
TTTTTTTCTGTCAGCATCTCTCCAATGCACAAAAGGATTTGAAGTAAGAGTCATGAAATAGGAAGGTTGTGGCTTTACTGCAGGGCTACCAGCTGGAAGCTTGTGCAGATGAAAGCAAATGAGTCCCTCAAAGACTAGCATTTAAGAGATGCCTTGGAGGTGAAACAAAACATTCACAATAAAATGGTATGTTACCTACTGTGCTGAATTTTATGAGCTGTGTGTTGAGTACCACCCAAAAGCAGACCCAAATGAGGGAACTCTGGGGGGAAATGCCCTCTTGAATCACAAAACTGACTAAACTAACTTAAATATTTTTTTTTGTGATGAGATTTCAGTTTGTGAAGCTTTCAGCCACATCCTTCTGTTTTCACTTCACTCAAAGAAAGGAAATTGGTTTTTGATTGATAGATGGAAATTTAAGATTATGTCTCACTTGTGTGGACCGCAGATAGATTTGTGGCAACTTACATGAGAATGAACAGTGTGCCCCAAAGGACTTTGTTTAAGTTTCCTGTCTCGTTAGCATTCTGCAGTACTTCATATGTCAACTGATCTCCTCAGTGGCATTCAGCAGTAAGAGCTTCGATAGTCTTAGATTTTAAATGGATTCCTGTCTTTTTTGTTGTTGTTATCGTTAAGTGCCTGTGATTATATTGTTAAAATGCCTAGTAAGAAACTCCAGTCAACTGATGTCAACTAAAATGCAGCTCCACACAAGTATTTGCTACCCTAAGTAAAAGCCTAACAGGGTGATTTTCATCAGTGTCTCCTGTTGACTTCATTTGGAAATATGCATCCAGGCTTCAGCTGAAATGTGTCCAGAAGTCTTGTATGCTGGAGCAATATAGGTTGTGAAAGGCACTGATTTTGCTCTTTTTGGGAGCTCATCCTTTGGGCCGAGAGATGCAATGCCCTCTGAGAGCCATTGTTGTCACTGAATATTGTCCGCTGCTGTTACGTACAGTGGAAACAATGATATTGTCTGGCCAAACTAGCAACTGCTCCTCCTACACGTGGGTTAATTCTACATCACGCCATTCAGAGTGACACTAGAACAGGCCATTTGTGAGCTAAGAAATGTGTCGTTTTATTGTGTACATATACTTCCATCAAGAGCCTGCTGAAAACCAGCTTGTGTTTGGGGTTGGAATATTTATGGAGCATCTTGCAAATAATTTTCAAATTCTGCCGTTTAGCACCTTCTTCATGCCATATGTTCTACCATATCTTTCTGAGATCCTTTTTCTAACTGAGATGTTAAATCTTGGTATACTAAATCTCACAGTTCTGGGAAAGGGGCGTGGGGGTGAAAACGATGGGTTTTTTTCATTTGTTTTAACTTACAGTTAGTGAGCTAACATATTTGATGTTCCTCTTACCCCCACCCCCAAAATGAAATTTAGTTATACACTTCAAAGCTGTGCAACACATTTAGATAAAGCGTGTCTATTTATGGCTAGCCTATTGCATTCTGTGAGGCAGAAGGGGAGGTGTGGTTAATGCATCTTACTGTGCACTGCCAAGTTTAAGGCTCGTCCTAGGCTAGCATGGAAGCTGATGGAGCTGTGAGTACCTGGCAGGCCGGTGACTCAAATGCCTGCTAAGCCCTGTTTTTTCCTCTCCTGAAAGCTGTCTTAAAGTGGAGCAGCTTTAAAGGAATCAGAGCTTGTAGGACTGTTGTCAAGAAAGTTATTGATTATCTCTCTTTTTGGTGAGGGGTAAGCTGCCTTGAATTATGTTGCGTTTGTCATTAAGCAAGAGTGCTACCTCAGTGTAACTTGCTTCCCAAGCTCAGCTCAGCATCTCATCAGACTAGCTTTTCTTGCTGTAACTTTTTTATATACTCGAAGTATATAATATTGGCCTTGTAGCTGGTTAGAAAAGCTCAGCTTTTAACAGCTCTATCCCTCCATTTGCGTCATATAGTGCTAATAAACAGGATCCAATTAAGGGATTGAAAGTAGGAAGTGAAGAAGTGAGCAAATTTTT
The DNA here is from genome assembly GCA_013389945.1 of Fregata magnificens. Taxonomy (NCBI): domain Eukaryota; kingdom Metazoa; phylum Chordata; class Aves; order Suliformes; family Fregatidae; genus Fregata; species Fregata magnificens. The sequence goes on from WAAD01014541.1 coordinate 150,066, forward strand.
CAAACTATATTAAAATTCAAGTTTTTCAAATGTTACGATTTGGGTTCACTTGGTCTATTCTTTGGAACATATTTATGAGCTTATAAACTTGGAGCTAGTCTCTTAAGTCATCTCTGCCCGTATTCTTCCTACACTGTTTACATTTGTGTATCATCATTTTGGAAAGTAAATGACCAAAACATAAAAAGACAACAGCCAGTTTTTATATATTAAAAAAACAGACTTTTATGAATAACTGAGGACTTGATCAGTGTAGCTCCTTAAGGGCAAAAATATTGACCTGTGGCTGCCAAATGTCTGTCTGGTAATTTCATTACCAGTCATTTCGTTGTAGGGACTCGGGGCTTTCAGTGCTCCATAATTTCCAGCTTCCCATGTAGGCCTAGGTCTGTTCTTAGGTGCCTAATCTGGTGCACCTGTGTCTTGAAAAGTTTTGCCAAAGTTTCCAGCAGGTCTGTCTGTCTCCAGCCATTCCAAAGTGACAGTTTTATTCTGGATGATTGATAGGAGATGTCTTGGCTCTATATCCAAAGCATAACACTGTAAATCACTGGTTTTCGTTTGTAAGGAGTAAAATTATATTCACCTTTTGCCACCATTTATCATTCTGAGGCTAGGCTTGATATGTATTCTTGGTTAAGCTCTGAGAAATCAGGGCATGTATCTTATGAATACTGTGCACAGCACCCTTTTACACTTGTATATATGTCAATAGAGGAAACAGGCTTATATTTCCTTGAATGCTTTCTGCATGTTAATATGCTCCGGCATATGACTGCATAAGCCTGTTGCTCAGAAGGTTACCAAGATGAAATTTTCGCTTTTGCAAGTAAACCACAAACCTAATCACGTCTGCATCTTTGACTTCTTATCTCCTTAGGGATATGAAAAACTCTGTTTATCTGAAACTTTTTCTTCCATGAGCTAAAGAATGGACTAGCAACTGTATTTCTCTACATCAGTTTGTCCTGTGGGAAATTGTTTCCTTATCTTTCCAAAGGTCTTGGTCTAAACCAACTCTCCAGAGGCACCTTAGGAGCCAAAACAGGTTATTAGAGATGTCCCTCTGGTTATAGATTTTCTCAAAACCTCTCATTTAATATGTTTTTATTCATTTGAAGGTTTCCAAACAGGATAGAGACTGCAAGCACAATACCTGTTCAGAGATTGCTCTCTCAACTGAGTCTATGCCAAGTTTGAAGCAAATAGTTTTAACCCCTTTTCCTTTGACACAAGTGAAGGGGTACGAAACAACCCCAGAGGAGCAGGTTCCACAGCTCTAACTCCAGTAAACTAAAGGGGCTTGCAGACTGCAGATTGGAAGTTACCATAGACTGAAATACCATTTTGCTTGGAGGAAACTACCCTACCTCAAGAATGCCCCAGCAGTTTAATTTTGTGTGGATACGGTACAGAAGAGCTGGGAAAATTCCAGACTAGAAAAGGAAGAAGCTATTCCAGGTCCTTGTATCAGATTCATTTTTTTATCAGGATAGTGCAAAGTTGAATCTTCAGCTTCCCAGAAGGATATTCCCAGTACTGCAACATCTTTCCACAATATAAAGTCAGAAGCAGCACAGAGGTAATATGTGTTGTCATAAAATTAGTTAAGAGTGTGAGCAATTAATCCTGTGTTTCCTGTACCTAGGAAGAATTGGGTTTAAGAATGGCAAAGAGCTTTGTGTTTGCTCTTTGCTCCATTGCTACCCCTGTGGATTACTGATGACCTTGAGCCCGCACGCAGAAATAGGAGACTCTCCTTACAGCAAAATACATAAAACACCAGGAAAAAACTGTTTTGCCCTGTGGAATGAAAGATTCAAAACTTGCAGTAAATCCAACGTGAACTTCATTACAAGAGTGCAGACTCTTGTCACAGTCCAGATAATGTATATCAGCATGTAGACAAACATCTACAAGTTGATTTATCATGATGTAGACCAACAGATTACATCAATAGTGTAGATCTGTCCCCACTCTATTTAATCATTTGCATTAGTCCAGAACACACATTTTTTAAAAATAAAAATCAGGCCATGAATTTTTCTAAGTAGCTTATTGATATGAATATGTGGGAAAGGGACCTCCAGACAAAATTATAAATCTGTATGGAAGCAAAGCCTTAAAGGAGTCTACCTTTTACATCAGAGGTTTGTAGCTATGCTTTTTATTAGCTTTTTTTTTTTCAGTGAACTTATTTCTGAAAAAAAATATATTCAAAATAGATGAAAGTAAATAAATTCATGAACAAAACCATTTCACAGTGGTAGAGGGAGGAAAGTCAAGGAAGGATAAGAAAGTACAGACGTGCCATAAACAGAACATGTATAAAGGTCAGCAAGCTACATAAATGACACCACCTTTTTTTTTAATGTATAAAGCTGTTGCATTAAAGTTCACAAAAAGCAGGTCAGAGCGGTGTCTCATTTAATTACATCCCATGTAACCGCATTTTGTTTTGCACGATGAGAGCGTGGAGCACAGGACTGGGCACCAGCTATTGCTCTGCTTGCTTAGTCCATTCCTCTGTTCGTTTGGCTTCTCACCCCTCGACTCGCTCTCACTGGCTTAATCGGGAGGGGTATCAAACTTGATTTGCTTATATTTACACAACTGAACCCTGTTTGTGCTTGTGTTTATATGGCTGAACTTTGTCCAGACTGACTGTTTTTCAGTTAAGTGAAATGTGTAAGGATAAAGCATAATTTCACAGACTTTGTAACTGTTTTAAATGAATAGTTGGCTTTGTTGCTGAATTTCTCCCGTCCTTTAGTGGCCCTGCCTGAGGCTGTTTTCCACAACTGCCCTCATACTGTGGCACCGGTGCATAAAATGCCCTCTGCTTGGTCAGGCTATGAAACAGGCAGGTGTCTGGCTTTTAAAGGGAAAAATAATTTTCTTTTAATCTTCACTGTCTTTGGGTGCTCATAATCTGCCTGCTTGGTCTAACATCAGTGACTACCCATAGTTTACATCCCTGGGGCCACGAGGTGCCCTGAGGAAGCACCACATGTGGATATGGTCCCAGTTATTCTGAATTACGGAGGAGCCTGGACCCTGCGGCACTGTGCGTCGCTGTTGCAAGAAGTGGGGCTGAGGGGGGCCGTGCACCTTTCGGCCAGATATGCTGCATGGTAAGCTGCAAGTGAGGGAGAGCAGGGCTTCGGCGGCCGCCCAGTACGCGCAAATGCTGAAGGAGGGAAGAGGGGACAGCTGGCCCTCCCCGCTGTGCCTGGGGAGGGGGCCCTCCTCCTGGAGAAGAGGGGAAAGGCCCCCCTGGGCCTGCCAGGTGCGACACCCTCTGGTGACACCTGCACCCCCCGTCCCCGTCCCCGGCCGCCATCTCCGGTGGCTCCCGCTGGGTGGCTGGAGGGCACTGGGGACACTGTAAGGGGAGCCAGGGCCAGAGCCATGCCCTTCAGCCAGAGGGAGGGTGGTGGCCTCCAGGGAGGCCCGGTGGGCAGCCCTTCCCTGCCCTCTCCGCTCTGACCAGGGACAGTGTCACCCGCCACCTCTGTGGGTTCATTGGCGGCCCTGTCCTACCAACCCAGCCCAGCCCAGCCCACCAGGAGCTGCTGCTGGTCCTCTGTCATCCCCCACAGAAGGGAGGCCTCTGCCTCCTGCCTGACAGGCTGCCATGGGGTGCCACGGCCCAGCAGGCCCCAAGGCCGGTAGCAGATCCACAGGGCTACCATGGTTGTCCTCGGGGGCTCTAGTCAAGTGGTTCAGCCTCTCCGAGCCTCCTCTGCAAGCAAGATAACATTTTTTTCTCTCGGTGGGTGACAGAAGGAAAATATATTCACGCTTACGAGGGGTCACATGCTGCAATTGCATGAGATGTGATTACTTTAGCTATTAATTACAGTTATTAGTCTGGACGTTTTCCAGTGTGCTGAGGGAGATTGCCTTTCCACAGAGCAAGAAATATGGGCAGCATACTTTTAAATTCAGTCAGTGTATTTTGTCTCTTTCCTGAGTGTCGTCTGAGTTTCACAAGAAATTTAAAAAAAAAAAAAAGTGAAAGGGGCTGAATTTTTACAGAGCTTTGGGAAGAAACTTTTTAAACAGCCTCCAACAAACTGAGGAAGTAGATAATGTTTGACCTTTCCAGTCACGTATTTTTAGAGAGCATGAGGACAGAATGAGAGAGGACAGGAAGGAGAGGACCTGGAGGGAAACCCAGAACAAACACAGGAGGAGCACGCATGGTATGTCTCTGTCTTGTCCTTCATTACTTACTATTTATTTCTGAGAGGCATAATGTGAAGCTGGGACTAAGGAGGAATTTTCAGGCTCAGCTAAGGCTTATAAACTAGCTGCACAGCCAACAAGCTTTTTGGACATCTCTAAGGTCATTTCACAGGCAAACTCACATTGGCAGTGATGGTGGGCAAGTGCTTAGAGCATGGTGCTCAAAGCTAAGTACAGCCAAAGTTTTGCAAGCATCGGGAACACGTATCCCTAACTGCACAGCGCTGCAGTTCAACAGGTGGCTGTGAAGCACAGCAAGGTAGGTTTGTCCGTGGCTATAGTCTGCGAGTTGATGCAACTGTGCCTGATCTGAAAATATGTCTCACTGAAAGCAAACGTATACACAAAGCAGCTGTCAAATATGCGTGTCACTCAAAAAATGTCATCTCTAGCTGCTGGCGATAACTGTTATAACCGTGCTGCAGTCATGAAACTCCAAGTTTCAAAAAGTATATGGGTCATCATATGGATAGGGTAAAAATGCACTGGGTGTATTCTTAGGGCATCCTTCTGCAATTTTCTTTGTACCCAATACAGTCAATTTTCCATGAAGTCAGGAGAGATATAACTCAAAAATTGGAGATAGCAGCAGGGAAGAGTATGAAAACTCTGGCAGACCTCTGCTTTTAATCTGTCAGGTGCCAATGGGACTCATCTAATGTTCATATCTGAATTTACATACTTTATTATCTCTAGAAAACGAACGTAAGCATAATATTTGCTAAGAGTCGAATGCTTGCAGCATGTAGCCATTTGCTGAATAGAACAGCTTGGTACTCAAGATCATTAACAAAAAACCTCAAAGATTATTCTTCCAGTATGCTTCTTTCTAGGACTGTCCCACATGGGTATGGATGGGACTGTTCCCTGCTGCTTCCCTGTAACTTTTGTGTTACCTCCCACTTTCTGTAGTGATACACCTGTTTGAAATGGAAAAAGTATTCCTTTGACTTTGAGAAGAGCCATACCTGAGAGGATAATAGTTTAATCATTTATTAAATAGAGGGGGATGAATCTGTTTTTATGAAGCAGTCCTACATAGTTTTAAAAGTAAACAAAACATTTGTAGCAGTTAAATTGAATATTCTATTTGCCCAAGCTTCTTGTTTTTTTCTGGGTATGAAAATGCCATAATAGCATGAGTGAGCTATTTGGCCACAAATCTATCAAAAACTTGGAGATGTGGTCCCAAAACTGCAGTTTTGGCAGTGCAAGACAGGAATAATGACTTCATAATAGCTAAAAACAGTTCTTCAGTTTCCCACTGCCTCCTGAGTTTCTGCCACTGTTTGTTTTGAGACCAGTTTTGTTTTCTTTCTATTAAGGGAGATATGCTCCCAGAGGTCAGAAAGAAAGCTCTGCTTGTCGGCTCCCTGGGCATTGAAGTCAGGGTATATCATATGCATTTTCTCTCCTTGATTGCAGCAATACAGATGTCATTTCAGTGCGACAGAACCTTTTCATGACTAAAATGAGTGTAGTGGAAGGGACTAGAAAGGCATGTTCTGTCCCATACTCTATACAAGAGCTGAGTATTTTACCCAAGAAGACACACTAATAGCAGTATGCCACAACTTCCAAGAGCAAAAAGCTTCAGGTAATTTCTCCTGTGATGTATCAAATGCCATTATTTTCCTTTAACATTACTGGCAGAGTGGTAGGAGAATAAGAAGCCACTTAATTAAGAAAAAATAGATGTTCCACCTCTGCCCACCACTCCACTCCTACCTCCTTTAGTATGACTCAGCTGAGAAAATCATCCAAGCACCTATAAAGCAAAGAACAGCTGCCCTTGGCCTTTGGTCTAAAAGCTAGACTATTGTCCTTGGCACTTGCTGATATTTCTTACAGTTGCAGTAGAAGAATAATAACATTTCTTCATTACTTCTAAGTGATGATCTGCGATAATCCCTTGGGCCCCGATTGAACACCCTGTGTCCCAGCATGCAGTCTCAAAAGGGGACAAGATAAATGACTGACGAAAAATCAGCTGTCCTCTCCATAGATCTTCTGATCACCTCACTGCTTCTGTCAGTTGCTCTGTTGTTGAGAGTTGAATGAAGAATTGTTGGAGGGGTTTTTAGCCAAAGTATTAATAACTTTTCATCCCTTTGTATGGCAGGAGCCCACTTAAATGACAATAAAACATCACTGACAAGGAAAAGCACATCCCCTTAACAACCAAAGTCCCTAAATGAAAATGGCATAGAGCCTTGTCCATAACTCTTGCTAAGTATTTAATCTCATCTCCTTCAAATGTTGCTCAAAAGACGTTTAGTGCTGCTGAGGATGCCTTTTCCACAATAAGGTATGTGAGGGGCTTTCTATTGAGAGAAAATAGAGCAGTCAATACTGCTAATGGTGCTACAGAGAGACATTGGGGTGTTTTTATCTAGAAGATGCTACTGAAAATGGTATAGCTACTGACACCTATTGTGATAAATGGAATTTAATATTGGCTCAAGATGAAAAGTTATAATAGAGTGAAAAGGAATTGCCTGAACACAGTCTCACGGTACAATATCATTTAAGATACCCCGACATTTCTGACTGGAAGTGATTGATTAACTGGTATATGTATGTCTGTAAATTTATGTACATAATGTAACACAGCCAAAAAACATTGCTATAGTTTGTGCATTCTTCTACCTTTCCTGCTTCTGTGTTTCAGTTTGGTTCAACAAAGCCCCAGAAGATGTAGTTTAGAGAACTGTTTACAGGAAGCTCTGCTGGAAGCTGTGTGAAGTTATTGAATATTGGGTTTAGAGCTGGAACATTTATGCAGATTTTAATGGTAGATGTCCTTCTGCACCACTTGGAATCATTGGCAAAATTCCCACTGATTTCAATGATACAGGATCAAACCTCAGGGCAGCAAGCATTGTAGGGAAAATATTCTCCTAGTTGTTGGCCACTGGAAAAGGCATCCAGTTGTTGAGCATCTAGAGATGTAACTAAACATTATAATTAAGATAAACACATCTAGGACCAGGGCTTGAGTTGAATATATATTAGGTACAACAACACGAGATAAATGAATATTTTTCACTAAGTTATTTACTAGATAAACTAATTTAGCGTTTCCTTCTTTTTGTAGAATATCAAGAAACAGATCAGTTTCCTCAAATTTACTTGATAAATCACATTTCCTTGCCACATATTTTCAAGGTTTTTTTTTTTTAAAGCTCTCAGTTGTTTGTGATTCTGTTCATGTTGAGTTATCTGAGTTAGGCTATGATTTCTTATGTAAACCCTAGAAATGTTTTGGTTTTGTAACAACTTTCCATTTAAAAAGTTGCGTGAATTTATCTTATGGTCTTGGAGAGCTTGAAAAGCACCTGCTACTTTGTAACCTTAGGGCAAAAAGAACATCCCCATTTAAGTAAGGGAGGAAAATAAACATGATAAAGATATCAGAGAAAATGTTTTTTGTTTCTCTTGTCTCTGGGCCACAAGCCAATTTGAAAACATATCAGCAGCAGCAACTATAAAAAAAATCATAGTGCACAATATGAAAGATATTGCCTGATCCCTACCATTGCTATTTCCTTTAAAGTATTTGGCATTTGCTCTATATCAGTAGATGACTAAGTGAAGAATTAACCCAAAGAATTGGATAACCCCTATTGATAACCCCTACAGAGAACGGATATCCCCTGTAATTGAATGCACATAAAGCACGAACCAAACAGCATACGTGGTTTGAGTAAAACTGGTCTGAAGTGCAGAGTCAGACATTGCTAAGCTTGGGAAACACAGAATCTTTTTTCTGTGGTACATTTTTGATATACTGCTCTGACAATTTTTCCTTTTTTCTCTCTCTGTCCCCAATTCCTTTTTTTCTCTCTCTTGATTCTTCCTATTCAGAAACAGGCCCTCCATCTGCTCTCACTCTCTAGGTTTTCTTCTACATCTCTGCAGCCACTGTTTGTAATCTGCAATACCTGGAACATTCATATGCTAAACTGGAAGCAGTCCTGCGAGCAGTGGAAGCTCTGACTCAAGTCCCGTCTGAGATGCAAGTTCCCCTTGTCAAATCTCTCCTGGCCTTCTCCTCGCATTTACAACAGTTAATCAGATGTCCAAACACACATCCAGAGAAGTTACACCTTCCACAGCAGGCTAGGAATAATCAAAATACAACCCTTGCTGAGCTGTTTTGCAGTGAGTAGTGCTATTAAAGTCCCTGCCTACCAGAAAAGGCCTGTTCTACTAAGACTGTTGAGCCTTGCAGGCAATCTCCGCTGCTTGTCTCTGTAAACATCATCAAAGCTACTTGAGCTAATTAATTACAGGCTGAGGGTTTTTAATACTTTAAGATATATGTACCCAATACAAAGAATCTCCCAGTGAGGAAATGAAACTTTTGACTTCATATTTGAGCTAGATATTTGAAGAAATACATTGTCACATTCAGGATGCCAGCATTTCTTTGGCGTTACTGGAAACATTTTTCATTTTTCCCTTGAGATATTATTTAGCATCTTCTGACCAGAAGTCTTCACACACAGAATGGCTCTAACCAGACCTGTTATCAAATAGTCCAGCTCATGCCACCTTTGCTGTCTGGAAAACTAGTAGGTGTGGGGCTCTTGTTGGCACAGTGAGGAGCAAGGACTGAAGGTGACAAGTTCCTTCAACACCCATCAGCTTTGCGGCTGCCGAGGATGGGATGCGGTATTCAGTGTCGCCATATGGAATGCAGACTGAGAGAAATCAAAAGAAACTGTATCCCTCCCGGGAACTGTAGCTGCCCCTAGCAAAACATACTCTTCAAAATTCAGAGGTGAGGAAACGTCTAGAAAAGTGTAAAGTTTGTACTCATCATCTGGGGTACATTAACATACTCAAAAATTCCTCTATGGCTTTTCATTAAATTTGCATTCTCAGTGATGATTTTATCCACTTCACTTGTAAGTTTAGCCCACAGAGTACGTTTATGAATTTTCTCCCTCAAAGTTCAGTGGCAAAACTCCTGCCAGTTTCAAAGGTACTGAATCCAACCCTAAACAAGCCCTAACATGAGCAAAAATGAAATTAGCTCAGGTAAAAAAATTAAAAAATTCTCAAGGAGAAATTTCTTTAATGCTTCTCTCCCTGAGCTGATCTCAATGTCATGTCACACAATGGACAGCAAGTGTATGGGAGAGTCTTGTGCTTTGAAAAGGAACCTTATAGGGCTGTGGAGAGGAAATTCTTGAGACACCGCTGTCATCACACAGGAAGCAGGATGCAAATACCATAGCAAAAATAATGTATGGGAGAACTTCAGAGTCTGGGATAATACTTCTAGTCCCTGTTAACAGGCTTCTTGTTACAAATATTTGAATGATTTTAATGAATTAATCAATACAGAATACGCTATTGCCTTTCACTGTATTGTCATCACAGTCATCTTGGAGGCTCCAAACAAGAATGAGACCTGCTGTGTTAGGCAGTATGTATATTCAGCAGGATAAATGGTCCCTATCTCTACCTTTATACATAAGAGAAACAGGGTTAGTATTATTGTACACGCAGCAATCTGAAGCACAAAGGGTTTAAGTCATTGAGACAGAACAGGAAAGAGCTGAGATCTAAATCCATATCTCCCAAGCTCCACTCCCTGTATTACCCATGAGTCTGTTTGCCTCTTCAGTATCTCACTGTACAACAGATGGAGGCAGTTGATATCAATAATTTTTTAGCATCATATAAATATAGATTGCGTTGCTGAGAACCAGGCTGAAAGGGAATGGGAATAGACCTTAATGTTCTATTATATACTGTCCAATTATCGTGCCAAAGAAACTAAACTACGTTGCTGCTTTAAGTTTAATTTGTGAAATTAAATCACAAATGTCACCCCATACAAATGACCACGGGCAGAAGAATGAGTCACATTATAACAGACAAGATGTATATGAAATCTGTGAATTTGCAAGCAGACACATCAATTATGTCTGAATTATTGGCAAGCTTTGCTGATCTCCAATACCTCTACTCAAATGAAAAAATATTATTAACCTTTGGTGTGACACATGCAAATAAAATATGATGATTCAACAGCAAATTCAAGTATATAACCATCACAGTTTTAAGATGAGCAAATTTATTTTAGGCATTGCATGAGTATATTAGCTTGGTATTGGAAATCAAGTATTTTTGCAAGTTGCAGTTCTAGCTGACATTATACAAATGTCAATTATTATACTATCATTTGTAACTGAATGTTACATGATGGAGGTGCTGAGTTGAAAAATGCATCCAAATATTATCATTCATAAATATATATACTGCCTCAAAGTTCCAAGGAGCCAGTCAAGCAGTGGTAGATGCACAAACAGAAACTAGAGTGTTACAACGTAAAGCTCAGATGAGAAGTTAGTTGACAGAATTATTTCATCCAGCCTGCTGTCTTTTAACTGCAGCCTTGCAGTTACCAAAGGATGACTATTGAAAATATTGCAGTAAGCCCTCTTCCTGTGCACAGCCAGGTACTTCCACAGGCGAGCCTCCACAGTACTGCCGTGGCAGGGCCTACGAAGGCACAGGAAAGGGTCCCAAAGTGGCTGCCAGTCTTCAATGTGAAGATCTTGGACCACCCTGGATTTTGAAGAAGCTATTTTAATACACCTGCCTGCTTTTAAATTCTTTCTCCTTTACCTGCTCTCTGTTCATTTCTTTGCTGATTAATTTCTTTTCTTTTTCCCAAATGTCCTAAAATATTTCCCATTCCATTTTTTAATTGTGAATCTCTCCATAGTTTCTTTGTTTTCTACCCAATTGTTACGTCCCACTGGGGAGAAGGGAGCAAAAGGGAAGTGAATGTTTCTGGCCTTCGGCCTCTGAAATGCCGAGTGTCCCTCGCTGAGCAGAATAACAGAAGGTGGTTTCCCATCCTGTTTTACCCCCAATATAGGTGTCTACAAGCACAAGAGTTCTGCTGAGGCTAGAGAGAAAGAGAATCCTTATTTTGCCTTTGTGGCAAGGAGCATTACTGGATTTAATTCCTGTAAAGCCTTGAATGTAAGCTCTGACAGAGATGCAAAAATATTATTATAGTACAATTCAACTTTCAGCAGAAATCTGTGCTAAATTTGTCTATATCTTTATTTCCTTATGTTGTACAGTCTAGGGCTGGAGTAATATGTTACTTACAGCTCAGATATGCCAGTCCTGGAGGATTCTGTAAGCACAGAACATTGTACAATGAAGGGCAGTGCATGATTTTTCCACTACACGCTTCAATTTTAGTGCAGATTTGAATGATTCTGCCATTACATTTTGCTGAGCCATATTCTAATTGGTTCAATACTCTGCCTGGTGACATGACCTTGCATCTTTCCAGAATTTGGTATTGTTAGCCTAGGCATCTTAAAAAAAGGTAACTTCTTATGTCCCCTTCTGATGTTTATCTGTATCTCTTTCCCTTCAGACTAATATGAAAGGGGTCAGCAGTTTGTACAGTCTTGTATTCTTTCATATTTATTTTCAGGGATTTTGAGTAGTCAGAAAAAAACCCATTGAAAATATGTATTGATGCTCACAATTGGGAAAGCAGCTATTTTTCACCTGATTCCACAGAGAGGTTCAGCTGGAAACCTGCAACGATGGCCTCTTTTTATGCAAACCTATGATTTTATTTATCTCTAGCATTTTTTGCAAACCTGTAATTTTATTAATCTTCAGTATTATATGCAATGGTCTGAAAATGAACTTTCCTTCACCTGCAGTTTCAGGAGAGATACTATTTGAATCAGCAAGGTCTGTGGAAATGCTATTTGTTTGTACTCTAAGTTCTCAGAAATGAATCAGAAGCAGAGAAGGTGCAGACTCCTAATGTGTTAGATGAAACTGAGTCACCTTCTTTTGAGAAGGGCTGCTGCAGATGTGGTATGTGCCGAGAATTCTCATGCAGGAACTAAATTAATCCTTTAGCAGTAATGTACCATTTCACAATTACCAAGCAGTTACAAATGAAGTAGCTAAAGGATTAAGGTATTATTCATTTCAGCTGCCTAAGAATACAAAGAAAGCTACCTCATCTCTCAGACAGGCACTTCCATCCTATGATTACCTAAAAGACTGCAGATATTAGAAAGTGAGTCCAAAAATATGTTTTGAGGAAAAGCCTGTATAATATATACTAGTAAAATTTCTATATTTTGCCATATAATTTTGCTAATGCCATTAGTGCTTTGTCTGTTAATGATGTTGTGTGAGGCACTCAAAAAAGTCAGGAATAATGATGGTTAGAGTGAATGTAAAAATTCAGTGTTGCTCCCTCATTCTATGTGGTTGATAATGTAGTATTTTAGTTGCAAAATCAAAATCAAATTCTGCCTTAATTATAAGGCTGTCAATCCAGAATAATTCCACTGAGGAAAAGTAATAGATTTCATGATCAGAAATGATCTTTATTATTATCTAACATGACTTCTTACAAAATACAGACTCTTCTTCAGAAATTCCCTTAGAAAGCCCATGGCCTTTTACTGGAGATGCAGCAAATCATCAGAAAGACCTCCAGATTTGATTTAAAGACACCAAGTGATGGAGAAATGGCCATATCCCTATGTAAATTATTGCAGTGCTTAAATATCCTCTCTGTTAGACACCTGAAGATATGTCTGCATAGCCATGCAATTTGCTATGGAAAAGTAACAAGTCCTATTTGGAATGGGCTGAGAAGCAGGGAAAAGTTGAACTGTTCCAGGTACGCAGGCTGGATCAAGAGTCTATACTTTCTATTTTGTTGTGCAGTTACATCCTAAGAGACAATGTGTAAAGCCTATGTTTTATAGGCTCATGACTCTAGTATTTCATGGCTATGTCAAAACTTCAGCTTTTATTTCAAAATCGTTGTTCACATTCATACGTGCCAGGAAGGATTTGAAAACAGAAACAGAGGATGGCTACATTGCTACTCTTTGGGTTTACTGACAATGTGAAACAGCAGAATGGAAATACTGAGATGGTCATATTGAGAATTTCTAGTAATTTTAGCCTGTGGGCATTTGGGTCTCTATCTTCCCCTCAGTATGAAGCAGAACTCCCAAAATGCCACTCTCTGTTAAGCCTGCAGGTAGAGCAAGAGTAAAATATGACCTCTGTGTGGTAACTGTGGTAGTTGTTTATTAACCCCATCCTCCTTTCTCTAAGACCTCTTACACTCCTTTCCTTCTCTTCATCTTCTAACATTTCCCATGTGAAGGGGAGTACTTTGTTCCTGTTCCTCTCCTATAGAGCATTTTACCTCCTGAGTAATCAGCAGTGAAAGAGCTCACGCTGCCCATTGAAGTGTCATACTGGGGACACTAGAGTGGCCAGGCTGCTGAGGTGAATGTCAGCCTGTTGGTTGCAGTTTCAGACAAACTGCTGGAAAACTCATGCAAGTGAAGGGGTGGGGGTGAGGAGAGGCTGCACAAAAATAGTTGTGTGATCGTGAGGGATAAGACTTCCATGACAACAGAAAGTAACCTCACACTCCACAGAACGTGAGTGTGCTCTGGCATAAAACCACCCTGGTTTTAACCTACCACCCTGCTGGTTGTCCCTGAGCCCCACTCTTAAGAATCACTTCGATAGTCCCAAAATGAAGCCATTTCTGTTGGAGAGCCTGGCCATTGTTCTGTACCAGAAGCACTGGCTTTCTCTGTTTGCCTGCTGTCCTACAGGCTATTGGTTAAAAACAACTGCTTCCATTGTCAGAAAAATGTTACTTTTCTTTTTTTTAAATCCGTATAATAACAATAGAAATAACACCACAGTCAAGATCACATAATACATCACTGCTGATGTTTCAAACTGGTGTTGCTTTCCATCCAAGCGTTGAACTCCATGGTTATAGAGATAGTTCAAGTCTCCAACCACCTTGGTATGTTACAGAATAATATACTGCTTTTCAATATTTGTATGCGTTAGTGTGAGCGATGAAAAGTGGTGCACTGGTAGAAGTCAGTGAACAAATGTATCAGAGACAGCAGCAAGGAGCTGTCTGCCTTTTTGGCTAGCTGAAACATTGAAACAGCCCCAAAAACATGACTGTAGTTCAAACTGACAGTACAGGAGTAGGGTCTCCACCTCTGTGGAGAACTAATGTCCTTCCCATATGGTACCAAAACCAGGTCAGTCTTCAATTGTCAGAAGGAATTCCAGGTGAAAGACCTTTAGTATGTCTGCTTCAGAGATAGGTAAACTGAGGAACAGAAACATTTACCCTGCATTTTTCTGGGTTTGCTGCCACAAATTAAGTCACCATGTGCTTAGATTGCAGGCATTGTTGAAGAGGTAGCCAAGAAAATGCTGTAGCAAGGGTGAATATACATTGCAATATAGTATTATGATGTAATGGCACCTTTATTCTGATATATTCTCAATTTTAACTTAATCAATCCAGAAAGAATTCCTTTAGAAAAATGGTAAGAGGGTCAAGAAGGTGTGGGGAGGTTCATTCTAGCCTCACAGTTCTTAAGCAGGGTACTGAGGTTTATCAACAAGACAGGAAATTAATAGTTTTGAGGCTGTGTCAGCCTTGTTTCACAATATAGTTCGGACTGAAGGACATAGCTGTAGCTGTTCCTTGGTAGCACATATGTTCTCATTTAACTGGCCTTCAAACAATGCAGCCACTACCCTTCTCCCAGTTCTTCTGGATTAGCTTCATGACTAATTGTGTTAAAGTTTAGGATGACGTGCAATGGGCTGCTTGTCTGATAAGCCAAGGGGACACATCACCAACACTGAATGACGCTGATTTCCGAAGGAATTCAGATTTTGGAATTTCTCATCCCCTCCCACAAATCCTCCGCTGAGAAGGCAAGATCAGGACATATGCTTTAAAACCCAAGGGATGGCCTTATGTCAGACACAACAACGGATGCAGTGCCCAGAAGTGTAGGAGTTGGGAGGCTGATTTATGACCGTGCTAGGGGAGACAGTATTCCAAAAAGCCTCTTGCCATTTCCTCCTAACGCAATGGCTGTGCAGACTGGCCTTGCAGCAGGAGAGAGGTCAGCAGAACAGGATTACATAAGGCTGCTTGCTATGCAGAAAAACGCAGATGGCCTAAAAGTGTTTCATTTTTTTAAATGAAGTCACATGCCCAAGAGCTGCAGTTTGAGGCAGAAGAGGAGTCTCTGAAGAGCAAATACAGCAAGAGTTGTTTTGTTCTCATTTTAATTGAAAATAAGTCTGGAATCTGTCCAGGAAATAAATTTTGAAGGAAGGAGTTGGCTCACTCACAGTCCAAGCAATTTAGAATCACCTCCCATTATTTGTATTTCATCTTCAAGCACTTCGGAGGCACATTCAGATACTTGCACAGACAGTTACCCAGAAGAAACTAGTTCCAAGTTCAGATGGGATCATCTGGTTGTGCTGAATTCCACATGGGGCAGCAAAACAGAGGGTCAACACTTCTTTGCTTCTCAATAAAGACTCGTTCACCACTATTTGGTTTGAAATGTACTGCTGCTTCTCCTTTACACTCCCAATATTATTCTATCACATCTTAATCCAGAATTACATTTTCTGCTTATTAGGTGGCTACAAAAGGAGAAATCTCAGTACAGAAATTATAACCAGTGCTATACAGATTTACAAAATGAAATTTCAGCTCTCACTGATCTTTTTTCATTTTTATTGCATGTTTTCATTTTTTGATGTTCGTTACAACTGAAAACTCTCACTCATTTCTTTTCATCTCTTATGGTTAAAGAGCCACGATTTGCTGACTTACTGTAGCCTTTTTTCTCCTTTTACTTTAATTCATTATTGCCTATAATATACCTTTTCTTTAAAAATATAACAAAATCAAAGGTGAAAGAAAAGTTACTATAGAGGTCTAGTCATATTTGTCAAGGTGAAAATCAATTTCAGACACAGATGTGAAAGCAACAGCATTTCAACAAGTTAATTTATAAATTGGGGGAATTACTATGCTAGACATCATATATTTAAGCAAACTAAGTGTTCCTGATAAGTACTAGAATGACAGTGCTGTAAATTGAATTCTTCTCTTTAGTGTGACAATAGCGCCATTTACACAGTGCTTCCCTTCCTTTTTGCCAAAGATGTTTTCTTCCTTGCCTTGCCTCTCAGTGGACACAGTGTATAGGGACCTTGCAATTTTCCTAGACATCATCCCGAGCCTAAGGCAAACCCGTGGGAACTCTCAATCCTGACAGATTTTTGTGTAGCCTGCTTTGAAATATGTCAGAGGATGGATACTCCATAGTCTCCTTGAGTGAACTATTCTCCTGTTTTCCTACCTGCAAGTACCAGTAAGTTTTTCAGAATGTCTAACCTAAATCTGCCTTATTGCAATTAAGTCAGTTCTTCTTCAATTCTCCAGGGACATGGAGAACTGGGTACTTTCCTCCTCTCTGCAGCGATCTGGACACAGGCTTAACACTAAGTGGGAGAACAGATAGCATAATAGGACAAGGAGAAAAATAGTGGATCATCTGCTGAACAACTTAAGTGTCTGTGTATTAATCTGTACGTAAGATGAAAGGAGTTTGGGAATAAGGTAGAGGATCAGGGAGTCCCCTGCATGATCAACATTGTGTCTGAATTATGTCTGAGCGGTGGCCTGATTCACCGCTCTGGAATTTTTGTTTAGAAAGGTTTTGCCTGTCAAGGAAGGTCCTCAGTTGGAAATTTTCTCTTGGTTTTCTCTTCTCTAGATCAAAACCACCCAGTTCATCAAGCAGTTCTTTGCAGATCTTGCCTTTTGAACCTTTTGTAGTTTATTTGGGGTTTTTTTGGTGTTCTCTGGCAGACTCTCTTCAGGTGGGAAAAGACACTGAACAGACAATCCAGTGATTGTCTAAGAAATGAGTCAGAAAACTGGTCTCTTGAGCCCTAAATGGATGCTTCTTTACAACTGAGCAAGTGTCTTCATTTGCCACCTGAAAATGCTGCAGCTGCACCCCTAAAGTACAACCAGGCCAGGTCAGTGTTAGTATTTTTCCATGGTTGCTAACAAAAGTGCCCATTAGCACAGCTATGATGTGTACACCTGTTCAACAAGAACAGGGTTGAGCTCACATCTCCATTTTAATGAGACACTCAAACAGACATTCAGTAGCCTTTAAGGATCCCCTTACAATCAGAGGACCTTTTAAAGTGCATGTCTAAAGAAGCAAAAAAATGTTCCTGAAGTAATTAAGAGGAGTCTGTAGTCCCTCAGTCATCCACAAACTAGTTTTTCTATTAGTTTAAACAGGGAAGTGTCTTCTGGTGTCTCAGAGAAATGTAACATGAGAATGCTGTGCCTGGTTGCATGAAGAAGAGCATCACCAAGCCAGGAGCCCAGACAGGGATGCAACATCCGGTGATAGCAGAAGGATGTGCCTGCAAGCACCATGCTTTGAGGCATGGGGCCTCTGCTAAATGTCATCTTCCTAGCTGAAGTTTAGTGCCACAGCCTCCCCTCTGTAGTGGGACCCCATATGCCCAGGCGAGCACAGTTAGTGAGGGAATAATAAATCAGGGCGACCAGCTGTGCCTGCCAGGAAAGGTCAGGCAGCAAGAGAAAGGTGGGGGGTGGGGATGATGCAAATGCAGGCTTGGTTGCAAGGAAGGAGCCTGGGGCAGGAGTCAGCTTTGTGAGTTGTGAGAGGATGTGCGAGAGGCGTGGAAGGTAACTACCTCTTCAAGGGAGAAGACAGGGGAAAAAAAGATGGTGCGCTCATTCGGTATTAAGTAATTGAGGAGATGAGATCAGTGAGAGAACCCGAATTACTGTGGAACAGGAAATACTGTTAAACAAAGGAAAAAAAAAAGGTGTCAAACAGTAAGAAATGCAGTCACTTAACTAGAATCTGCATGGTTTTTATAGAGACACAACAGGAAATTGTCTATAACACCTGGCGAGCAGTATATTCGACCTCTCACACCGAACAAAAAAATTAAGCTTACTGAAAATAGAAGGGCTTCATTCTGGGGCCTCGTTGGATGTGTGCACAAGTATTTCTTTGGTGGGTTTTGGGGAAGGGGTGGAGAGGAGAAAGGTTTGTTGCAGAATTGAAGACTTAATAGCAGGCTGATAAATTCTGTAAATATTTCATTTCTACAGCAAGGCAGTACTTGGAAACAAGCCAGGATGCCTCTGATCTCCAGTTGCTGATGAAATTATATTGTGCTATTGCTTTGCTATTTAAAAAATATCCTGCAATATTTAGATGATAGATCTGCTAGTTTTTCTTCCTGCATTTTTGCTAGGTTTAGGTCTTTCCGGCCAATTTCATTGCGAAGCTTATTAATTCTGTTGAAAGAACAGCAGACCTGCAGTAAGTTGTGGAGGGAGGGGATGATACTGACCTTATTCTCCCCCAAATTCTCTTATTCCTGCTAAAACCCCAGCGGCCTCAGCCCGGCCGGGCTGGGCACCCGCCGGTGCGNGGCAGCGGCAGCCGGGGAGAGGGAGGCGAGGGTGAGGGCTGGGTGGGGGCCGCCTCACGAATTTCCGGCAGAGCTTCTGCTCAGGCTGATAATGACCGCTATCTTGGAGCCCAGGAAAAATCTGTGCACCCTACATGGTGAATTTCTGTATTGAATAGCAATATGTTCTGGGAGGAAAACAAGGGGACGGCAGGCTTTGTTGATTTTTTTTTTTCTTTTTCCTTCAAGATTCTTCTTTCCCGCAGGACAGGTAAAGGTGAATGTTGTAGGGCTTTCACACAGAAAGTTATTTGTGACTAAAGAGACTCGATGGCTCACATGAAATTGTTCCGTGGCATCACTCGCATTTACTGATCCCGTCCCCCAGTTGCCCCCCAGCACAAACACACACATGACCCGTGGATTATCACCAACAGGTTTTGGTATGGGGACACACCAGGTTAGTGAACAGATTTGTCCGGTGTGTCACCTTGCCAACAAAACTGACCTACTGATATACAAGATTGCCTGTTGGGGGGCAGGAGTGCAGGGCAACAGTGTTAGGGAGGATGGAAACCTCTGTAAAAGTCAGAAGTAAAGTTTGCTAATGGATTTTACCAGACAATGCAAACAGCATGCTGAGTTTGTTACAGCACCAGCTCCACTCTGCATCACTGAGACAGCTCTTTCAGAAGCTGCATCTTTATGCAGAGAAGCTACACTGCCCAGGCTGACAGATTGTTGGTATCAGCTCTACAGTAAGAGCCTCTCAGCATCTGACATCTCCAGAGGCTTTGCTGTTTCACCTTTCACAGCAGCTGTGTTCTGTTTATCTCTATTGCTTCTGTTGAAGTTTTCCATCCTTCAGCCAAAGCAGTTTTGCAAAATTCCTCCCTTATCTGCTAATTAACCCTTTTCCTCATCAGGCATTGGTAAGACTCTTAAAATATAATTTTCTTTTTCCCTGAAATCCATTTGTTTCCCTTTACACTTTGAGTTTTCTGTTTTCTGCTGCTAAATTCTTCTCCCCCATTTTCATCCTCCTTATGGTTTCACTCTTTTGATTAGTCCCACATTCTCAAAAAAATTCCTCGCAGTTACAGTATCAATTGGGGAATGGAAAAAAAAAAAAGAGTGGCCAACAGCTGAAAGTTGTCCTTTCTATCAACTCTGCCAAGAAACGGCTTACAACCTCCTGGCTGCATTCAGAGACTACCATTTAATGATCTTTCCAAGGGTCAAGTACTAACAGGGATTGGTATTCATGTACAGAATATTTTCAACCACTGTATCCTGAAATGTGAATTACAGCATTTTGTATTCCAAGATACAACTTAAAGGTTTTTATTTGTCAACGTACAGCACCTCAACTCACTTGAGTCAAAGTATTTTTTTCTGAGGATGTACTTTATCAAAATGTCCTCCTCTGTGGGACAGAAAATTTCAGTGAAGTTGCCAAGGACTAAATGCTTTCCCCCTCTTCAATTCGTACTGTGTTTGATATTGTCTTGGCTGCGATTTCATCAGAAACCGTGAGCAAAACAGTGTGGTAAGGCAGTGAGTAGAAGACCTTCACAGGAAAATTAAATGACACAAGAAGTGGCATTAGAGATTTGTAATGAGGGGGCTGCTGAGAGAGCGCTAGCAGCATAAATGTCAGGGAACAAGCATGCTGTGAGAGGTGTGATTGCTCAAATGAGCGTTGAATGTTCATGGTTAGGAAAGGCCCCTGTGCCACTTTCCATAAAAGTAGCAACGTTAAAATCCAATGATCCACCAAATTCTTTCACTCTTCTTATCACATAAAGTTCCTTATCTAGTTGCAATTTGATACACAATTCTTCCTTGTTTGTATTTTATGCACAAAAGAGTTCTCATTTCAGCACTGCAGAAACAGTGAATTTGTTCCCATGTGTTGTGAAGAGAGCCTGATTAAATTTCCTAAACAAAACGTATCTTGGACAATAATGGTGACTTTAGGAGAAGCTGGTTTTTAATATGCTTTTCCACATGCTACTTTAAAAAAATGGAAAACATGATGTAGTCTAAATAACTCCAGTTGGTGAAAACTAGAATTTGATAATCCAAAAGAATTAGCTGTCGTCTCAATGAAGCAGTTTGGAAAATGGGCACGTTTTCAGTACAGAAGAATTTGAGCGGCTTTGCAGCCTAACACCTCAGTTTTAGGTCATCTCTGAACTCAAGTTGTAGGAACTACCTTTCTGGATGAAAGGCACATTAAAAATGTTACATTCTTAGCGTATATGGTGAATTCTATACCCATGACAGCCTTCAGTAAACCCTACCATCAGCAACCACTTTAATGAATCCCCAACTCTTCCACTGCAATTTTGCTTGACCTTTACAGGCCTTCTCTATTAGGTGACTGATTTTGCTGGTCCACAGAGCAGTTGGTTAAGTGAAGTACTGCTGGAAAATAAAAATCTTTGTTTCATCTTCTGTAGGTGCAATACTGAAAGTTTCGGTTTGTGAACTGGCTGCTCCCTAGCCAAAAGACCCAGCCATGGGGGTGCTTGTACCACCCAGTACAATCCCTCCTCAATCTCTGTGTCCTGGAGAAGACAAGCCTGATGAAGGACTCTTGCAAAAGGCAAGTAAAATGTTCATCCCTGTTCTCTCAGAAGCCGAGAGATTTACATGGGCAGATAAATGGGGGCTTAAGTTAGCAGCTCAGGTGATGCTGGATGAATAATAGAAGGATTGGTTTGGTGCTGCACTGCTAAAAAACTCTGTAGCTGACACATGAAGCTGGGGAGAAGGGCAGCTGGAGGGAAGAAAACCAGAAATCTCTTTGGTCCAAAAAGAAACATTTTGTTCAGCTGCATCCTACTTATTTTTGGTGCATAGATAAAGGGAATATGAATTTTGTTCAAGCTTTTTCCTTCAGTTTATGTCAACTTTAAATCAAATTAATGTTAAGATGAATAGGATTCCAACTGAAAAGGAAAAAACAAAGAGCTCCTTGGAATTGACAGTAATAATGAAAAAAAAAAATTTCCAAAACAAGGACTTATGCTGCCAGCATCTAAAAGAACTACTTCAAGGCTTTTGAAATCCCTCAGTGCACACATGCACCCACATTTCTTATGGGCTGAATGCTGAGTTCAATCATGTTTTAAGGTCATCCCATCCTTCAGTGTACTTATTGTTTGTTAAATATAGGTGACAAACTGAGTAGGGAAGTTATCACAAGCTAGTGGATGTAGAATGATGCTGGGAAGAGAGAGAGTAAGCTTGATCTTAAGACTGAAATATAGGGAACATAAAATTAATTATCACATGGGGGCTACCAGGGAAAAGCACAAAGCTTAACATTGTCAGTTAAGCTGAAGAGCTCCTACCCCAGGGGCTCAAATCGCTTGGCTGTACAAATCTGGGAGAGCTGGCAATGCTTGATCAGACACACACAGGAGGTAAAGCAAGAAATAACATCCAAAAACCAGACCAAAAGTTCAGTACAATCTCTAGCCTTAATATCATGTGCGTCCTTTATTTATTGGTTTAAAATCCTCCTATTTTTGCTGGTCTCAGTAATTCTCTTTCACTAACGCATTGGTATTACCTAGCATAGGGAACATAACTCAAGTGACCTAATTTTTGGCAGTTATAAGGGTTGTAACAGAAAGTATTAGTTTTATTTCATACCATCAGGTCAATTTAATTTTATCAGCTGGAATTCATGCTGGTGACCAGGGGATGTGAAGAGCCTCCTCATGCTCCTGCTTGGGTTATGAAGGAAAAAAAAAAGTCATCTTTTTTTGCAAGACTTGTTGTAGGGGCAATGCTTTACTTAGATTTCTCCATGATATTTTTCTTGAACGGTCCATGGAATGTTGGGGGCAATGAAACAAAACTAAGTGAGCCTCTTGTTTACACTTTTTCCTCTCCTTTGTCAGGTTATTGCTCCCTTCTGCACCTGACTTTGTTTTCAGGTTTTCTCTTTCAAATGGTCCCTTATGAATCCTTTTTCTCCTCACAAATCTTCCGTGGACTGCCTTTTTTTTCACTTCTGTAATAATCATATCTTCAGGATGTTTTGGTGGTAAAGAGGCAGTTGTATGTTCTAGAGACTTGTGTAATTAAGTAGTCAGAGTTCACACCCTGAAATAAAGGGATCTCTGCTAAATTGCTTTGCTCTCAGTGATTATTGAACACTGATATTACTGAACTAAGGAACCACTGGTAGCAATTTACCTCTCTGAAACATTCTGGACACATGGATGGTGATGGGAATGTGCTCCAATAACACTGAGAGCGATGAGAGCCAGTCACAAGGAAGACAGACAGAGGATAGCCTCATTTTTATGACAATAGATGACTGGTATTTTTAATACCTTACTGTTAACTCAGGCAGAGATGACTAACTATGATATTCCACATTACAGAAATTTGAGGAGTGAGTC
Source organism: Fregata magnificens (assembly GCA_013389945.1). NCBI lineage: Eukaryota > Metazoa > Chordata > Aves > Suliformes > Fregatidae > Fregata > Fregata magnificens. The sequence goes on from WAAD01014541.1 coordinate 173,111, forward strand.
CTGCACTCCAGGTAAAAGTGAAACATATGAGATACAGCTTTTAAACAGGGTAGAAAAAGAAAATGAAGGTACAGAAAAATGTGTGTCTGTTCTGAGGCTAAAGAGCCAATTTGTCAAATTGCTAGGGGCTGCATGAGATCCTGATCAGAGGTTATGATGGGGTGTAAGAGAAAATGTCAAGAGAGACTTTTGGAAAACCATAGAATCATAGAACATCCTGAGTTGGAAGGGGCCCACAAGGATCATCGAGTCCAATTCCTGACCCTGTATAGGACAACCTTAAAATTCACACCATGTGTTTGAGAGCGTTGTCCAAACGCTTCTTGAATATTGTCAGGCTCGGCGCCATGACTACCTCCCTGGGGAGCCTGTTCCAGTGCTCCACCACCCTCCTGGTGAAGAACCTTTTCCTAATATCCAACCTAAACCTCCCCTGGCATATCCTCCTGCCATTCCCTCGGGTCCTATCACTGGTTACCAGGCAGAAGAGATCAGCACCTGCCCCTCCTCTTGTCCTTGTGAGGAAGCTGTAGACCGTGATGAGGTCTCCCCTCAGCCTCCTCTTCTCCTGGCTGAATAGACCAAGTGACTTTAGCCGCTCCTCATATGGCTTCTCCTCTAAACCCTTCACCAGCTTCGTGGCCCTCCTCTGGACGCTCTCTAGTAGCTTCGTATCCTGACTATACTGTGGCACCCAAAACTGCAAGCAGTACTCAAAGTGAGGCTGCACCAGTGCAGAGTAGAGTGGGACAATGACTTCCCTTGACTGGCTAGCAATGCAGTGCTTGATGCACCCCAGGACATGGCTCACCCTCTTGGCTGCCAGGGCACACTGTTGGCTCATGTTTAGCTTGCCATCTACCAGAACCCCCAGGTCCTTCTCCACAGGGCTGCTCTCCAGCCTCTCGTTCCCCAGTCTGTATGTACATCCAGGGTTGCCATGTCCCAGGTGCAAAATCCGGTACTTGCCGATGTTAAACTTCATACAGTTGGTGATTGCCCAGCTCTCTAATTTGTCCAGATCTCTCTGCAGGGCCTCTCTGCCCTCGAGAGTGTGCACAGGTCCTCCCAATTTTGTGTCATCGGTGAACTTTCATAGTAATCCCTCAAGTCATGCATCCAAGTAATTTATGAAAATATTAAAGAGCACTGGCCCCAAGATGGATCCCTGCAGAACCCCGCTAGTGACCAGTTGCCAGCCCGATGTAACCCCATTTACTATAACCCTTTGAGCTTGACCCATCAGCCAATTGCTCACCCATTGCATTATGTGTTTATCCAGCTGTATGCTGGACATTTTGTCCAGGAGGATACTATGAGAGACAGTATTGAAAGCTTTACTGAAATCCAAAAAGATTACGTCGACTGGCTTCCCTTGGTCAACTAGGTGGGTAACCTTGTCATAGAAAGAAATTAAGTTAGTTAGGCAGGACTTTCCCCTCATGAACCCGTGCTGGCCGGGACCAATGATGACATTGTCTTTCAGGTGTTTTTCAATAACTCCCAGAATAATCTTCTCCATAATTTTGCCAGGCACAGAGGTAAGACTGACAGGCCTGTAGTTACCGGGGTCATCCCTGTTGCCCTTCTTGAAAACTGGGACAATGTTTGCCAGCTTCCAGTCAATCAGGACTTCTCCAGATTCCCAAGAGCATTGAAAAATCGAGAGAGGTCTCGCTATGACATCAGCCAGCTGTTTAAGAACCCTGGGATGAATCCCAT
>WAAD01014541.1:174926-229833 GCA_013389945.1 Fregata magnificens
GGGCCAATGTTATTTCTGGCCTGCCTTTTGCTATTAACATATTTTAAAAAGCCCTTTTTATGGTCCCTTACAGTACTGGTCAGCTTCAGCTCTAACTGAGCTTTGGCCGCGTGAATTTCCTCCCTACAGTGGTGAACAGCATTTCTGTAGCCCTCCCACGTCGCCTGACCTTGCTTCCCCTTTTGCCTTAGCTCTAGAAGAAGATACCTGCTCAGCCAAGCTGGCCTTCTACCTCACCCACTTGACTTCTGACATTTTGGGATTGCCTGCTCCTGTGCTCTTAGGAGGTGGTACTTAAAAAGTGACCAGCACTGATGGACCCCAGCACCTTCAAAAGCTTCTTCCCAGGGGACCTGACTAAGTAGTTCCCAGAGCAGCTTGAAGTCGGCTCTCCTCATATCCAGAGTTGAGGTCTTGCTGGCAGTTTTCCTCCTGTTCCCATAAATTTTAAACTTGACTGCTTCGTGGTCACTGTGGCCAAGGCAGCCACCAATCACCACTTCACCCACGAGACCCTCTCTATTAATAAGCAACAAATCGAGGATGGCCCCTTTCCTGGACGGTTCCCTTAGTGCCTGTACCAAGAAGTTATCATCCAGCTGGTTTAGGAATCTTCTGGACCTGTTTGTACCAGCTGTGTGGTATTCTCAGTTGACATCTGGCAAGTTGAAGTCCCCCATAAGGACAAGGGCAGATGACTTGGAAGCATCCCTTAGTTCCTTAAAGAACGACTCATCCGTGTCGTCATCCTGGCTGGGTGGCCTATAGTAGACTCCCACAACGACATCCGCTTTACTTGTCTGTCCCTTAATCCTTACCCAGAGGCTCTCAACTGGGCCGTGGCCAGCTGCTAGCTCCGTGCATTCCAGCCCCTCCACCACATACAGTGCCACCCACTCGCCTCGCCTGCCCTGCCTATCCCTCCTGAAGAGCCTGTAACCATGAGTCGCGGGACTCATCCCACCAGGTTTCACTTATGCGTATGACATCGTACCTCTGGGACTGGGCCAAGGCCTCTAGCTCCTCTTGCTTGTTCCTCATGCTGCACACATTCGTGTAGAAACTCTTGAAGTGCCATTCATTGTGCCCATCTCCACATGGAACAGTCTGAGGAATCTCACTAGCACACAGCTCCTCAAACTTTGGTGTGCCATCCCTTTGCTCATCGCTGACTTGTCTGGTGGTGTCCCTTTCCCCCTTCCAATCTAGTTTAAAGCTCTATCAATCAGCCCTGCTAGCTCCTGAGCAAAAACCCTTTCCAGAATTAACTAGAATTAACCTTCAAGAAAGTGTAGTGATTTGACAAGGAAAGGCAATCACAAGGGCAGAACTGAGAGGAGAACAATGTTCTGACACTGGGGTTGCTGCAGAAGGTCCAGAATGGAGATGCGGGTACAAAGGGAAGTAAAGCTCAAAACCTTGAGTTCGCAAAAGCAACATGCAGAGCTGCCTGGATCGGGACAAGCAGCAAAAAGCCATATACTTTGAAAAACATCGAAGCATTACGCTGCATTACATTGACTTCCACAAATTTGCAAACACTAGCTGACCATGAACAACTTGGATGAGAGGACATCACCAGCACCATTTGTGCAAGGTAATCCTTTGCAACAGCAATGGACAAGATTTCAGCAGAAGATAAATGAGCTCTTAGCCTGAAAGCAAATGGAACATTTATTAATTTTAAGCTGTACACAGGTGTACAAGCCAGTGTTTTGTCAGAGACAGTGATAGTAGCAAGGAAAGAAGAACCCAGATAAGACAAATGGATAGAATTCAGGTTTGCAGTTGTGATCTTTTTGCCATTAAAAGAGTGAGTGAAGTAAATGTATGAGTAAATAATATATTGCAAAGGTAAAATTTGTAATAATACCAGGGACAAAAATATCCTTTACTGATTTTAAAACATATCAAGTTCTTCCTCTTATGCAGTGGTGCTTCACCTTAGAAGAAAAAGTGACAAAGTTTGAAGAAGAGGTTTAGGATTCTTTCCCAGTGGAGAAGAAAGCGTTCAGCAGAACACAAAATACACCTGAAAGCCCAACTGTTCACTGTCCAATGGAGGAGCAAAGAAAGGAGCTGGCTAAGCTTATGACTGTAGGAAAAAAGAGAGCAAGGAGCAGAATAAACAGAGCAAGACACTCACTTTCTATAGAAAAAACCAAGCATTTCTCTAAGCAACAGGATGAAGGAATCTCATGGGTTATGCCTCTTGCTTAAATGTTTTTTTGACTGAAATATGCAAAGATATTCTGCCATCTCTGCAAACACCAAGAACATTTTCCTCTGTTTCCTCCATCAGCTCTCCTCTGCAGAGTCTTGGCAAAATGTGGGCTGCCATGTTTGGCTGTAGAGTTGCCTGAAGAGATAAAAATGATTGGGGGGAGTGAACTTTGAAAACTGCTAATCCCAGTCTTCCTTCTCTGCTCTGTCTTGTATGAAACCTGTAGGAACCGAATACCTTTAGGTCCTCTTCCTTATTCTGTAATTTTGATTGAACAGGCCAAGGCACACACACTGCCAGGGTGTCACATTATGACTGGTTCTGTAGGAAATTCAGCTAATCCTTTCACTGTATATTGATTGAAAAGAAACACAACAGCAATAACAAAGTAAAAATGGAATGTAAGCAGATTCAAGGTAGGTTTCTGTAGCTGGCCCATCCAAGTGGTTGTGGCAAATGTCTTTAGAGAAGCAGAGCACATTGACATCAATAGCCCCTCTAGCATTGACAGGAATAATGGCGAAAACTTTGTCAAAGATGGCTTCCAATATTTGGTGGAACCAGATCTGTGCTGTAAGAGGGTTGCCTGATATATTAAGAGCGTAACTGAAATTCAGAAGGAAAGAGGACAACGTGGTTAACACTTCTACCATATTAGTGTTAAGATCATTCTTAACAGGCTTATACATACAAACATTAAATAAACCATCATTTCTAAAGCATTGCTTTTTGGCAATTAAAAAAGAAAGCAATACGTAGTAATCCTAAATGAGTTGATATTCCAAATCACTCCTATAAAGATATTGCACTAAGAAAGCTATTTTCAAGTGTCATCATATGCATAGACATTCTCAGATTAAAATCTAAGCAAGTTTTAAGAAATAAAAGTTGACTGTACTTTTTGCTCAAGACTATTTGAAGTTTCATCTTTCTGTTTAAAAAAAAAAAAACAACAAAACAAAACCAAACAGAACCAACCAACCAAAAGCAACCCTACTCTTACCCCTCTGTTTGTTTTTATTTTTAATTTTAGCTATTATCAGGAATCAGAAATTGGAAACAAATCTTACTTTCAGGTTAAATCCAGCACAGAGCAGAAAATATGTATAACTTATTTTGGATGTCTTCTGATAAATGACTAGCCTAAAGAGACTTTGAGTGCCTTAGGCAGTCAGGTACAATCCTGATGACCTATTTTGAGAAGATTGGTCGAAGAAAAGAAAGTTTGCCTAATCTTTGCCCAGTGCGGCTCATTCATGGACTGCTGTGGCAGTTTGGATTGAACCCTGGATGCTTTGGCTATTAACACTGCAAAAATAAATAGGATTTTAAAAGCGTACGAGTTACAAAGTAGACAATTATCTCAAGTCCATTTTAAAAGCCACAAAACTGCACCTGTCCTCAGGTGCAGATCTAAAGACTATGCTGGTTTTGGCTCAGATAGAGTTAATTTTCTTCATAGTAGCTAGCATGGGGCTGTGTTTTGGATTTGTGCTAAAAACAGTATTGATAACACAGGGATGTTTTAGTTGTTGCTAAGTAGTGCTTACAGTAGTCAAGGACTTTTTCAGCTTCCCATGCTCTGCCAGGTGCACAAGAAGCTGGGAGGGGACACAGCCGGGACAGCTGACCCCAACTGACCCAAGGGATATTCCATACCATATGAGGTCATGCTCAGCATATAAAGCTGGGGGAAGGAGGAGGAAGGGGGGGATGTTCAGAGTGGCAGCGTTTAGCCTTCCCAAGTAACCGTTAGGCGTGATGGAGCCCTGCTTTCCTGGAGACGGCTGAACACCTGCCTGCTGATGGGAAGTAGTGAATGATTTCCTTGTTTTTCTTTGCTTGTGCACGCAACTTTTGCTTTACCTATTAAACTGTCTTTATCTCAACCCACAAGTTTTCTCACTTTTACTCTTCCAATTCTCTCCCTCATACCACCGGGGGGGGGAGTGAGTGAACGGCTGTGTGGTGCTTAGTTGCCGGCTGGGTTTAAACCATGACAAAGGGAAAGGATGTTCTTGTGAACTGGGATCCAGTCAAAGCAGCTGAGACAAAAGCTCATTTCGCAGTCAAACAAAATCCTTATACCTTTTTGTACCTGTCTCTTTCACTCTGCTCTACGCTAGTTGTGCTTGCAAAATCTTGTCTAAAAAGTATGTCCTGCCTTTCAGAGAATAGGATATGTAGTACCAGTGGGGATTAATTAATGCTCCCTGCTAATCTAACTGTTCCTGTTAACATGGAGTAAGGTAAGAGGCTTTCTGAAAGGACAATTGTTGTTCCTTCATGTCAGTAAGCTGTCTTAGTTTCATTCTGGGGATGACAAACCCCAAACAACTTCACAGATGCTTTTCCAGAGCTTCCCCTGCTCATATTTGTTATTTCTGCTGCTACAGATTCAGACATGATAAAGAAAAGCAGGACTTGTGCTGGAAATATTCATGCCACATAAGGGGAAAAATTCTATAATGTGAGGTAAAATAAAACACCTGGAAACCAAGCTCCAGTTCAGGTCACTCTGTTATTGAGGGCCTGGGAGCTGTTTGACTTGGGTTAAATTGCAGCCAGAGATAAGCGGGCTTGTGCAGGTAGCGGGTCTCACTGGAGCTGGTGAATCTCTCCACCAGCATGGAGGATTACAGGCAACAGCAGCCAGCACCCTGTCTGAGTGGTGGATTTACTACTTCCAGTGCCAGTCTTGCTCTGTGGGACTTTTCATAAGTGGGAGTCACAGCCTTGCCCCTGTATCTGCCCTGCGTTCCCACACCTCTTTAGTTTCATCTGGATGCTCCATAGGTCCCTCCTGTAAAGGGGAATAGGAGTTGGAGAAAGATTATTGTGAGCCACAGAAGCACAAGTTGGGAGTCCTCCTTTAATTCCCTTCTGTATTTGTGTGCCAATATCTTGCTGACCATGGTTCTCTGCATGCAACTCTCAATTTCTCTAGAGAGTATGAATGTGCTCACGTATTTGTTGCTCAGGTACAGCGGTCCATAGGTAAAGTATCTTGTTCTGAAGAGAGTTTTTGCCTGCTGTCAGATCAAATGATGTTCATGGCTCTGACCAGGAAGCCCTCTGAGAGACAAATGAAATTTTCTTCTGAAGGCTATTGTAGTCAAGAGCATCAAGAGCTTCTACACAGTGGTATCCAAAATAGCACAGGCTTTTTCTTAAACTGTAAAGAGAATAACTCTGTAGAAAGAGTTGGAAGATGCTGACTTTCTAATAGTCATCACTGTGCATTGTAATTGGAGATGTGGAAATCCACCAGTCCAGGCTTTCTTCCTTCCGCTCCCAACAGCACATTCTTGCTTTGAGGTAACAGGTTTCTGTGAATCCTTGGACAAAGACCAGGTGTCACATTCACATAGATTCCCTTGGGTTTATTAAACAAAATTTCACTGGCAGAGTCTGGTTCTCTCTTCTGATAAGCCAGTGACTATTTGGGAGAAGGATGGCTGTGGGGTGTGCTCTGATATTTATGCTGGAGATACAGGACTCATGTACGAAGTTTGTTTGGCGGGGTTGTGGGAACAAAACAGTAATATAACTAGGAGTCAAATGTTTCAGTGTAGTTTAATGCTATGGAAATTAATTCAATATTCATCATTATCCACAGAGCATCTCCAGAGGTTTTTACAGTAATGTCACAGCAAATCTATTCAGCTCTTGAGAAAAGAAAGACCGTGCTCACAGCTGAGCTAATTTATATTAATACCTAGCATAACAGAAGTTATTTCACAAGATCTTTAGGCATTACGTCTACAATTAGTTAAAGAGTACATACTTTATCACCTTATCTCATTTACTAAGGGTTGGTTCTCATCTATTTGCAAATTTTGCAGGCTTACAAAGCTTAAAGGTCCGTTTTCAAAATAGCACATCATGCTAAACTGTGCCCCTACAAAGATTAATTATTTGAACGTTTTTACGATACAAAACAAGAAAACTTCAATATTGATAGGTTGGGGATTTTTGCTGCTTAAATTTACATATGTAAATTTCCCTAGGTAACAAAAATCTATTCAAGTTTTAAATTCTCACTGCTAATGCTAACAATAGACATATTCACTACAGTGTGATTACACTGGATAGGCGTAATATCTAAAAAAACCACTCGGGTCTATTATGCAGTTTCATAAGTACAAATTACTTGTGACAGAATTTGTCAATGAATTGTACAGTAGAAATAGCTTCAGTATCAGCATCAGGACTGCATTGCATTCCTTGCTGTCATATACTCCAAATGCCACCATGCTGCAACTCGGAACCTCTGGATACTTATTTCCTTAAATATCAGAGAACATTAAAACATGTAAGAACATAAGAATGGCTGTCCTGTGTCTAACTGAATAGCTATTTAGCCTAACACCTTGTCTTCAACCAAGACAATGCAAAAAGCTCTTTCTGATGTCTGTTTTGAAAATGAGAGATGATCCAGATGAATCACTCGTAACTCTCCTTGCAATAGTGATATCCTGTAAAGCGGAAAACCTGCAATCCCAACCAAAGTTCTGCCTAAACATGACAGTAAGGTACCTCAGGCTCTGAGGATGGAGCTGACAAATTGTGTGAGGAGAACTACGAAGTAAGGCTTGTCAGATACAGGTCATAAGCTGGAGGGATACTGCTACAGTAATAGGTTTGTATCACTAATATTCTTATCAACAAGGATATGGAAGGAGATGAGAGAGTCGAGTGGGCTTGTTTCTTATGCAAAGGATAATTTCTAGAAGCATGCTTGCAGCTCCTTAAGATGTACCCAGATTTTTAATCTAGCAAGAAGATAGCAAGAAGAGTGTAGCTGCCGGCAACACGGGGTGCATTGTGGTTGCAGATCCCCAAGTAACTATTTGTGCAGTTAGCCAGGGCTGTGCCTCTGTGATCCCACTCTAACTGGTACCCTACCTACCTCATTTGACATTGACCACAGGGTGTCTGCATGAGTTCTAGTTGTACTTAATGTCACAATCCTGCAGTGTAAAAGGACTTTAGAAGCTATACATTGTTTTTCTTTCAGGTGTCTTTGCACAACTAAAACAATGAAAAAATATGTTCAGCTGCATTTATTGAAACTGTTCAAATGTTAGGGAAACATGGGAAAGCAGTTTCCCAACATCCTTAAGCATCAAAATTTGGAACAGTTCATCCAAACACCCATGAGATGAGATGCTGGACTTCATTTCACCCTCCAGGAAATGGCACAGCAGAGTAGTCTGTAGGAAGTAGGCCACAGTAATGAAGTACTGTGCCAGGAGACTTATATAGAAAATGAACACTGCAATAATAAATACTAGGGGAATTTTTTTTTACAGGAAACTACAATCTCTATTTTTCTTAATAAAATTAGTTACTGACCTCTGACTAGATGCTTTACAAGTTATAGTAACAACAAATAGTTTGCTATTTGAAGTGGGTGGCTATCAATTTCATTTAGTTGCCTTAGAAAGAACATCTAGTGAAGATACATTTACAGACAGATAATGATGTTAGTATCAAACCTTATCGGAAGTGATTGCATTCCAGCAATTAAATTAGATTTCCCTGAAGCAGGATAATTGAACTACTATGCAGTGTTTTGCCAAGATTTATCCTCTTCTGTAAATCTACTCATGTCAGCTCTGTAGCCTTTCAGGTGATTCTGAAAGATTTAGGAATCTCCAAAGATACAAGTTCGTGTGTATTTGTAGCTTAACCCAGATAGGTATGGTGGTGATACCTAGAAATTCCTTATAATAATGCTGCTGCTGTACACATTTGGATTGTTTGACTATTTGGGGGCAGTGGTGTTTTATTTTGTTTGCTTTTTTTTTTTAACTTGGATTGTTCTGGCACTGAAGAACATGTGTATCACACTCTTCTGAAGTGTTTGAGTCTTTTTGTATAGAGAGCCTGGATACTTAGTTCAGTACTGAAGTCCAATTGTGGATAGTGTCTTTGGTTTTCCAGCTGCCTCCTCTGTAAATGTTATGTATCTGTCAATAAGAATAGTATCATTTCTCTGTCCTGGACTCCCCCACCAAGTGAAGGGGAGAACTGATACCAGTAAGGTTAAAAATATTGTCAGATTTTTAAATGCCTCAATGAGGACTACAAAAGTAAGAATCTTTGTAGAAACTAGGGCTGCTTATCACCAGGGAGTTTGAGCATTCTCAGACTCCACGTGCATTTCTTGAATATCCATATGTTGTAGCTCACAAGCCCTTCAAGCATACCTCCTATACTGGGGTTAACAGCAGTGCTCTGCTGATGCAGAGATGATGGGGGTGTTTGAACTGCTCTGTGTATTAGGAAGTGAGCCAGGGGGGCTGCTGAGGCTGAGACTAGAGGTGCAGTGACTTCTTGAGCCCAACTCCATCCTGCAATGGAGACAGGGGACCTCTAGGAGACCATCGTTGTCTCCTCATTGTGACCCACTCACTCCTCAGTCACCATCATCTTCAGCTTATTTTGATACGAGCTGAGTCTGATATTTCTCAGCCAAATGAACATTTTGGTTTGCTGTTCGTGGGATCAGGAAATTGTGGTACCTGCACTGTATATTTTAACACTGAGTCTTGTGATACAGCTCATCTGAGACAATAATTTGTGCTTCAGTCTTCTGTTTTATACTCCAAAATATTAAATGAAATGTACTACATCTAGAAATCAGTTTTTGTATTTCAGGTCTCTAAAGAAGAATTTATATATTTGGTCCAAAAAAAAAAAAGTACTCAGTAACACTGCCCTTTGGAGGGACACTGTGCCCTAATAGTTTCTTCTGGTCAGTGACAGCAAACACATCATGGCTGGGACAGCCTCTCTTGCGTGATGCATGCAGTCATCAAGCAAGCAGTCACCTAAGAGCACCCTTGCAGTTTTTAGTTTGACCCCAGCCACAAGCAGAGTCTCTGAGTGCAACAAAAAAAGTATATTGAATTCACTTCACTAAGTTAACCTTAAGAAGAATATTAGAAGAGTTAAGAGTGAAATAGTGCATGCAAAGGTGAACAGTTCAGAGAACAATCCCTACTTGAGAAACAGCTTCTAAATAGCAGGCAGAGAACGAAGCACATAAATTACCTATGTGCCAAACTACCTGAAAATAATTTGGATACTCACTGAAGCAAAGTATTGTATCCAATGGTTCACTGCTAGGGCAGATCCATCTGCTTTCATTTCACTTTATTTCTATCCCCTGTAAGAAAATCAACATACTTTTGCTACCCTAGTCTACAGTCCATAAAATCAGAACTATCAAAATTCCTTCTGTCTTGAATGGAGGTCTGAACACTTACTGTTTTTATTAGAAAGTGCTTTATTTTTATGTGATTACTTCATCTGAAGGAAGGTAGGAATGAGTAGCTCAGACTTAGGTTGCCAGATCAGAACCATTGACTTAACCTTTTGGTTTCAGTTTGTTATCAGATGCCAAACTGCAAAGCTGGCATATAGGGTATATTTAACTCAAATGTAAGAGTTTATGGGATGTCTGCTGTAAGAGCTGAAACACTGTGGGAAAGTTGTGAGATTTTTAAACCTACCTGGGGCCTCAGTCTAAACATAGATTTGAAAACTGCTGTCTCTGTATAGCAAATACATATCTGACTTTTCAAGCGGTGATATGCAGACACCAAACAGAAATTGGAAATGTTGCAGGTTTGGATGTGGGGGCAAGGGTATCAGCAGGTGAGAAAAACAAAAAAAACCAGAACAGGCCTGGATGTGTGGAGAAAATCACTGGTTCATTAGACTTTTTTCTTAGATTCTGTTACAGTATTGATTCAATCTATAATATATGATAAGATCAGCATCCTCTTTACTTTTGGTAATTGCTGATCACATTGGCCTCTGCAAGAACAAGGTGCTATATAATGGCTTTATGGGCATAATCTTGGGAATAGAGCTAAGCTGGATTAACAAGAAGCTTCTTTAAAATTTTACAGTAAAACCAGAGATCATAAAAAATCACACCAGAATAGCTAAAATCCCTGAGCTCTCACTGCAAAGTTCACGTCCTTGTTCTTCCTGATTCAGAACAGGAATTTATGGTTGGATCTCTCATATACAAGCTGAGAATTTCAAGTGCCGGAGTTGGTGCATTCTCTTTCTATTACTGTGTATTCCACATATTCTTGTAAAGTTTGCCATCAGCTGTCTTTGGCATAGTCTGTGAGCCATAAAGATATTTTAAAGTAACCTAAGTAATTGAAGATTGTTTAAAAAACATTACAGTATACTCTCTGTATTAAACAAATGAGAAAGTTTTACACAGAAATAAAAGTGCCACATTGGCTAAATTCTATTCCTCTGGAAGGCAATAGGAATTGTACCTCTGCTTGCAGCAAGAACAGGGAGAAAATGTCTTATAGTGAGTTTCTTAGACAGATATGTAGATAGGTGCTGTGTGTTGGCATGTTATTAAAGCCAGCCTTCACGATTTATCAAAGGCAATTTTATTCATGGGATTTAGGCTTCAACAGCTGCAATAGGCACAGCACTTGAATGGGAAAATCCCTATCATCTGTATTGTTTGATGCCTAGATACCTTTGCAAATCTAGCCCCGCAAGCCAAAGTGGAAAAAAATTCTGACTACAAGCGAGAACAAAGCCCTATTTTGATATGACCTATATAATCTTTTTTGATGTGACAGTGTCACAGTGGTAAATTTCAACACTTCGGTATTTCCTTGGTTAAGGTTGAGGCACAAACATCTTAAATCCAGACTAAGTCCAGGAACCTCTTTTTTTCAATTTCATGAAACTTCTGGTTTTAGTCAACAGTGAATTGTAAAATCCTGTGCTTAAAAGTATCTTTTTCCTGGAGTAAATATTGTCAAGCTAAGGCCTGTGTAATTATGTGAGGGCGTGAAATTCCAGATTTGGAAGAAAGGGGGTAGTACTTATTGGGCAGGTAGCTTTTTATACAGTTGACAGCTGTCGGAGTGACTGAGATGCTAATAATGTCACAGATGATCTCTGCTGGGATGGATTATTGAGCATCACATAGCTAAGACGACTGGAATCTCATTGTAAATGCAATTTGTCTCGCGGCTATTGCCACGCCGTATGTGGTAGTGGAGTAGAGAACATTACGCTTGCCTCTAATTCAGTGAGAGTCACAATAGATAAATTGGAGGTCAAAAAGACCATTGGGGAGAGCTCTTGCTGAAAAGGGTTATATAAATGTAAAGTATTATTATTATTATTTATGAGCAGATTGAGTCAAATGTTATGTTGGATGCATTTCATCAATCTGAGATTAGACTTGGGCCTGTAGCTCAGCAACAGCTCAGTGATACAAACTGATAGGGGGATGTTTTACCAGGCTAAACAGAAACTCAAATAAAATAGCAAGCACTTCTTTCCAACAGCCCTCCCATTCAGTGATATTTCTGAGGTTTTGCATTTGGAACAGCAGATGGGGTGGCACAGAGCTTTTCCACCAGGGCAAGAAATGACATGCAGTCTCCAGCCCATTGCAGAAGTGTTTAATTTAGATCACATAAAGATTTTTGCTGCATGATAGGACTGTGGAAACAGATATCAATATTTTATTAAATCCATGAATTACAGCTGTATAGAAATGTTAGGAACACTGACAAACTCATTGCCAACATTTGTAGCATATTCTGTCCTTGGGGAAACCTTTATTATTCAGTGAGCTCTTATCTCCCAGGAAAAGGGAAATGTCCACTCACTCCCACCTCCTTCTCCCTGCTCACTATGAGTGTGTGTGCGTGTATAAATATCATAGGAAAAAGAAATATGAAATTAAGCTTTCTCCCTCTAAGTCTCCCACTGAGACTAGGGAGACATACCTCTAGCCCACAGAAATATACATTTAAAAATACTTAATTTCTGAAATCAAAACAGCTACCTTTCCCCTTTTGCATTTTCTCTTCGTTGGCTTTAATTAAGTTTACCCTAAGAAGCTTGTGAGGCCAGATAACCTTGTTACATGAAAGAAAAAGATTATACACTATGGGGTGGTTCCTGCTAGCTTGGCCATCATTTATAAAGCCAGGATTTAATGTCCTTTAAGCTTTTCTGTTTGCAGACTCATTTTATTTAAACTGTATTTATATAAACTGCTCAGCAGATTAGAGAAGCAGCTCTATAACCTTAATTTCAGTGTCACTTTCCAGCTGTTTTGGTCAGGCTTCATGCCTGGATTTAATGTATTTGTGCACTAAAATGAAAATACATCTCAATGATAAATCCTCTCTAAAGCAGAGGGAAATAACAGTAAATAACATCTGTTGAAATCAAATGAAAGTAAAAACAAAAGCCCACAGGAAAACCAGATACAGTAGGGAGCTTGAAAGCAAACTGAATATAGAGTTCAGGCTTAAAAAGAGTGATCCAAATCCTTAAAATGATCCATAGATAGGGGATGGGGAATTTGTGACCTACCACTTGTACAGACTTGCCAGATCCAGATGTACAGGGGATCAGTTATTAAAGACATGTTGTACTTTTGGGACTGATCCAAGGGATCTGTAAGTTCATTACAGATATTCATGACAGTCACTGATTATCCCAGAAATAAATTCATGTGATGATATGCTCTTGAAATTGAAATAACAGGGAAAGGCAACGAGATCTCCCTTTCAGCCATCTATTAAAAGAATAAATCCGGGTATCCCAGCTGTTCCATTTTGGTCATCTTTACATGCCCAGAGTTAAGCACCTAAATATCTGTTCTCTCTCTTTTTTTTTATTATCTATTTTATTTCCCCAGAGGCAATGATACCCTTCCACCCAAGATTAAAGACAAGCACAATGTGAAATCAACTATAAAATCAGACTTAAATCTTCTCATGTAGCTAGCCATTGTCAGCTGCATTTGAAAAATCTTGGTTTAGTTCACTGTGTTAAAGCCACAAGCTCTGTATAGGCTTGATTCTATGTTCCTATTCATCTAGCGCTTCCATTTTTGCAGGGCTAAATGCTAGACAGTCTGACCATGTCAGTCCTAGAGTGCTCAGTGGACTGTAGTGTGCTTGTTATGTAACAAAAAATGACAAGGAAGAACTTGGCCCTGTATCCTCCCAAAACACATTTTGATTTTTCTCTTTTATAGACAAACAGTGTAGGTGAGAGCCAGAGGAACACCATAAGTTCCATAAGTATCCACTTGCATTTAAGTAGAATTTTACTCTGGCTTTACCTTCAAGTTATGAATGTATGATTTATCACATTTCACCCAGGCAAATGAGAGAAACACTTTAATCCTGCACTTTCCTGGTATACCATGGACATCTAACAGTACTTCCACACTTAAGATAGCATAAAAGTGACTTCCTTCAAGTATACAGGACAGGAATATTTCATAGGTCTTGTTTCATTGTGATTTATATGAAGAGGTGGAAGGAAATAGCATCCTCACCGTTGAATTTGATGGACAGATGCTATGGCATGTTTCGCAGGATTGCCTCAACTTGCAATATGGGGTTTGCTTATGGAAACTTAAATCTAGCATAGTTTGTGGATGGACAAACAGTGAGAAATACTAACTAAGTCATACAAGGATCTAACTCTTACCAGCTCAGAAAAAGAATATGTGCATTCATACAACTTTGGGAAATTACAGAAATGTGAAACAAGGTGTAGATATTAGAAAATCTGATCTCCATTACTTAAAATCTAGAGAGTATCCACTTCAAAGAGGATACTTACTTAAAGCAAATATGGCTTAAACCATAATAAAGCTAGTATATGGTGACTTTGAACACATTGCAGAAATGTAGTGAACTGTAGTTTCAATTAAACCATGGAAGAATGTATTCCCTAAAAGAAGTGGTTTTCTGTGGGTTTTTGTTTGGATTTTTTTTTTCTTAATGAAAACTTCCCCTTCCTTGTTTGCAGAGAGATAGAGGTGGGGAGAAAAAAAAAAAATCAAAACTGCCTGCATTGACCTATCATGTCTGCTAAATCCCAGCTCAGTCCCTGAAAAAATCTTATTTGCTCTTTACTCTATAATTTCCAGTGTTTTGTTTCAGCAGTTCTGTACGTTGCAAGCAGTCATTTCCACCTCATCCCCAGGAGACTGTTCCACAGTCTAACAAACCTCATTCTAGGATGCTGAGATTTTTTTAAAATTATATTTCAATTGATCTTTTAGAATAGCATGTACTATCTCAACTAAACTGAAAAGAATTGCAGAATTCTCTAAGCAAAAGTCTGCTCAAAAAACAAAGCAAGTCCTTGACTGGAGATGTGTAGTACAGACATACAGTATGCAGGTGAAAGACAGGAATGAAAATAATAATCCCTTCATAAATATCCTTCATTGAGAGAAAAAAATAGTGTAACCGAGAAATTCAGTGTTCTTTCCTTTGATACGCTGTTCTTAGTTTCTCTGGGTGCAGTATAAGGTATCTGCAGAAATCTTGTGTGCCTCCCACTGGCACATGAAAGGTATTTGTGGCAAACCCGTACAGCCCTCCCAAGCTTGTTCTTAGAACAGCAAGCTGCAGCCAGCACAGCAAGCCTGCAGTTTGCTCTGACACGAGGAACTGGATCAGCATGGAGCCCATCATACAGAAATGTTTGTGGCTCATATGTCAAATCCCTTAGAAATGAGTGGGATTGATCTGAGATTAACTCTTCTTTATATTTCCTCTTGCTTCGCTTTCTCCCCAAAGAACAATTCACATATGAACTGCATAAAGGTGACAAACTACTGTTTTGGGGTGTATTCACTGCTGGAGAGGCAAAGGTAAAATGAAGAGCACAGTTAACAGGAAAAAATTTCTTCTGAGATCAGTAACTCTTCTTCTTTAATAGTCTGCCAGCCCAGACGAATATAAAAGCATCAGAAGCAAGGAGCTTTTTAAAGAGATTATAAAATTGTTACTCCACAGAGAAATTACTCAAACAAATAATTTCAGCAGTCACTCACAGAAACTGTACAAAATGTCCAAAGCCACAGGGCAAATGCAAACCCCAAATCCCAATAGTTTTGAAAGAAAGCTATGAAAATGCCTGTATCCCAGTGGTGAAAACTCTTTCTGGATTACCAAGAGGTTATTTTAGCAAGGGCTAAACAGAGACCATAGCTGAGTAATTCTAAAACAAATTTCCACTAATATTTATCGATGATATATGTTAACTTCTTATAGGAATCAAGTTTTCTAATTTTGCTGAGGAAACTTAGTAAGGAACCTCACATTTCTGAAGTTTGGTCCTTGCTTAAAATTGCAAGAGGAGGAAAGTTGCAATTAAAATAATTATATTTTCAATACCACTTTCTGTTCAATAGCAAGTATACGAGAAACCTAAAGTCAGTCAGTCTTCCAAACTTCTCTAAATGCATTGTATAATAATGCTATAAAACCCTTGAATCTTCTGCTTATGTTGCAGTCCTGACTCAGCATTTCTGTAATCTAAATGGCGAATCTGAAGATTCAGCAAATCAAGCTGGCGATCAGAAATTAGAAGTCCAGGAAAATACAGATACTAAGCAGCACCCAGCCATGAATTTAAGTTGACCTTTTTTTTTAGAAAACGAAAGCCTAAAAATAAAAAATATTTATGCTTTTTTTTTTTTTTTTTTTGAAAACTGTATTTCTGTTGTGATTACAGTGATGCTCTATCCTTTCAAAGTCTGACAGGGTCCATCTGCAGGTCTCGTACCTTGCTGTGACAAGAAGCGCAGCTGTGGTTGTCCCTGTCCTACTCTGTCCCTGGGCTGCATCACCTTGCACATTGCCTGTGCTCATGCATTCAGAGCAGGACCAGGCAGAAACTGAAATGTGTAAAGGAGAGAGGAGAGGGAGAAAGTGTAAATAAAGATCTTAAAGGGATCTAGGTGGACTAACCTTAGGCTGGATCCTAGGCATTGTACCAGTTTGGAATCATATTTCTTAATGGAGGAAGCTCTTCTTCATATGGTTTGATTGCTCTGATGTGTTTGTGGATTGAAAAGGAAAGCTGGGAGGTGACCAGCTGTCAGCGTTGGAGTCTGTGCCACTTATTATCTAACTTCTGTCTCTCTAACAAAGAAAATCAATCAGACCTGAGTGACACATGCACTTGTACATACTCATCTGATTTCCTTGTAACCCCTAGAGGGATGCAGGGGGCAAATTTTTGTATGCTGCTCCCTAGTCCTTCAGAGATATAGGCAGGAAATACCTGTTCACTAGCAACTAATCCGTACCGATCCATAGGCTGCCAAGGTTGTTGAGACTCGCAGTGTACTGGTTAGCAGGGCTCTGAAATGCCTGGAGAGGATGAAGAAGCTGCCTTTCTTCTCAACTTCTGACAAACCCAGTGGCACAGTATAACTTCTTATTATCACATGGGAGAGATGAGAGGCATCTTTCCAGCTGTGTAATGGAGCATGATGAAGGGATCCTGAGCTCTCTCTGAAGAAGCTAGTATATTTGTGCAGAGCAAAGCAAGGTGGAGATTGCTGGTTGGATGCAGGAGCAGCACATCTGGGTTAGCACAGCAACATACCAAGTAGACCAGCCCAACTCCTCAGCAGACCTTGCTGCATTTTCCAGTTTCAGGACTTAATTTGCTTGGTATGCATTCAGGGATAGCTTACCATACCCACTGCATTCTTTAGAAACTCTCTTTGATTAGAGGACAGTATATTTTTATTTCTTCTAAAATGCATAATATGGATGTATTATATTTGAACATTCTTTCAGCAAACTAGGAAAGTCCACACAGGGAAGGCACGACTACTGGTAGTTATTTAAAACAGATTAATAGTTTTCCAATATTAACTCCTATGTTTATATTACTTTCATTTTTCTGTGTGTTCATTAAATATTTGTTTTGGTAGGGATGCATTTAGACAAGCATTTTCTTCCCTTGCTGATTACCCCCAGCTCCACCTTCTGTTATTGCTAATAAAAGTGTTTGTAGGGCTACCCTACAAACTGTGTCATTAAAATGATCCAGGATTTAAAAAGAAATAAAGGACAAAGGAAGAGAAAACTAGTCCTTCCCCCAAAATATTGTACAAAAGGGGGCAGTAAGCCTCTGCTGCAGATGGATAGGACCTTCCACCAGCAGAAAGGTTGTGGTCCCTTCACCACAAAAGAAAGTGTATGTGACAGCTCATGCTAAAGAGTTGTGGATCCTCCAATACAAGTGAGGCTTAAACTGGGATGTAAGAAGTAAGACTGCAACAGTGTTCCACAGTTTCCCCCGTTACTCATGTCACTCATCCCAGCTAATGAGGAGCAAGTGGAAGCAACTTCATGCTCCTCAGAGTCCTTTACCTTAGCTGGATCAGCTTGCCTGCATCAACATGCATCAACCTGATCCAGATTTCCTGGAGAGGGAAAAATTACCACGTGGTTGTTTACCTCCATAGTTCCAAAACATTTTTGGCTTTGCATGGTAGAAGAAACCTTGCTATTTACATTGTGTCTTAGAAGTCTTCGATTGTGGACTGGGACTAGGAGGAAATACGATGATTAGCGTGTAACCATTTCATGTATCCTCCTTGCTCTTCTTTAAAGGTCATTTAAGTAAACGCAGCATACTCTTACATTAAACAACACAATAACTAGGCCTTTTATACGGTATATATCAATTACTGCAGAGCAGATCCCAGACTATCATGCTCTCAAAATTAACACTAATTACTTGATATCTTCACAGACCCTTGAGATGAAGGGGTGGTTCAAGATGAACATATGCAAGACACAGAACCCAGTATCCTGTTAGGCACAGGAAATATCATGTGGAATTTGCTTTGCTCCTGGCATAACAGACATACCTGAAGAGACACAGGGCAACAGTTAGCATTCAGGATGGAAGTGCAGCGGTTCTGCCATATGCACTGAGACCAGATATGCCTAATAGCTCCCAAGCATTTGTCCTGTAAGAGGAGAACAGGAAACGTAAACAAACCCCATGTGGATCCCGTTCCCTATGGGCACCTGAACTGACACTGGCAATGTTTTGCACATTGGCAGGAGTAACAGGCACCCGGCCCAGCCACTGTCAGTGAGAGACATCAGATGCAGAAGGCACCATTTCCACGAGGCAGATCCACCCAGGCAGCCAAACACTGCCCTGTGCAAATAGCTGTCCAGAGAACAAGAAGCGACTTGAACTCACCAAGGTTCAGAAATCCTAAACTCCACTGTGGCTCATGTAACACTAACTGGCTCCGTGTATAATTTTTCTGCCTATTGGGTGTTAATAATCCGTTTTACATCCCAATCAAAGAAAGCAAATACAAGGATGATCTATATTAACAGCTACTGGACTTCATGACAGTGGTGCTGCGGGCAATGTCTAGCTGTCCTGACATGTTCTTTTCCATAGGTCCAGGCCTGTGGAATTCCTTACAGAGAGCTGAACTAACAATAAACACTGGCAGTAGTAGGTAGCAGTCCTTCCAATGAAATAAAAAAACTTTTAATCTATGACTTGTGGTATTCAAATATGATTAATTTATTCATTTTTTTTTAATTGAAGTCTCCCTGGATAGCTTTACTGACATCTTCAAAGCAGGAAGCTGTGTACTGGCTGCAGTTCTCACTGGCAAGATGTGCACATGGCTGTAATAGCTAAAGGAGAAAGATAAGGAATCAGGAACCTCCTGCAGGAAGGCATGCATATATGCACACCTGGCTTGGGCCGGAGCAGAGTTTGCCATGTTAGTGATCTGGATTTATGTCGTATGTCTGCATTAAGGAAATAAGGATTCATGTCTTTTAAATGCTAGTTTGTGTTGCTTTTTCTTCCACAGAATCCACAATTCATTTAAAGTTTTTTTCTGAATTTCCTAGGACCACACATTCTCTAGTTCATTGCCTTGAGAATTGAAGTGTTTTGAATCTCTTATTCTGACTCATTTTATCTTACTGAAAAAACTGTTTTGCTGAAAAAAAAAACTGAGGGAAAACATCAGAAGATAAAAGCCAGAATTATACAGAAAAGCAGTCTTGCTAAAAAATAACATAAGGTGGGTTGGGAAATGTATAATAGCTTCACGGATTGTTGCTCTTACCACAGAACAACTTTTTCTATACCACAGCTTAAAAAGCCATCTGCCTTGCCAGGGTCTCATCAAGGATTGATTGTTAAATTATGAAAAAATCTTCCTTAAACCAAACTGTTGACACATGTGGCACAGGTTAAAGGGCTCCAGAGCCCGAAGTTTCCCTGCTTTTAGCCGAAGTTAGTTGCCAGACATCTCATCATCTTTCACCTCTCTAATTCCATCACACATTCAGTACCCTTTCTGATTGCCTTCTCCAGTGCTTGCATTTTATGTCTATCTCTCTCTTTTTGTCTTCTCCGTGACTGCTTTGAAGAAATATAAGACCTTTGAAATGGTGGTGTTCATTTTATTCTGATATAGTATCCTTCTTAACCTCCTGTCCTTACCTACTAATTAGTGCTGCTGGGAACTATTAAACACTTGCAGCAGTTTGCCTCTGAGCTGGCTGCATTTCAGAGCTGAGAGAAGTTGCACTTTAATATGTCTCTGGAAGAGAGGGTCTCTGGGTAAAGAGAAAAAAGATTCAATGGGAAGCTCTCCTGGTTTAGTGGCTCTTCATACCACTTCCTTTGTGATGTGAGAGAGTGTGGTTTTGAGTGATGGGGTGCACACTGGGAAGAATGGGGACAAGAAGAACAGGTGGATCTGAGAGGTATTCACAACTCCCAAGAATATTATTTGGTAATCATAATAAGAAGTCAATATTAGTGCTTATAACTACAATGAGTCTTTAATATAACAACTGATACATTAACAAACAGCAGAGGAAAGAGTAAGGGATGGAGAGAAGGAGAAAAAGAGCTAGAAGCATAAAGATGTTGGTTGGTTGTTTTCCTAATTGCATTCGTCTATTATTAGAAGAACCAGTCCTAGAATATGCCAGGACTGTCACATTTAACACCATAGGAGATGCTGCACTCAGCCAGATCTGTGGTCCATCCTGCCCAGGGCTCTTTCTCTGAGAGTGGCAATAGAGTGGTTATTTTGCAGAAGGTCAAGAGACTGGTCACTCCCTGCAGTCAGTCCCTTGCCTTGGTATTGCCCCAGCCTCCAGGACTGTTCTGTGTGTTAGAGGTCACATCCCTGGCTAGCCCTTTTTTTATCTGTTTATGGACCTCTGGTCTATAGTTTCTCTAAGCCGTCTCTGAACCTGCTTCTGCAACCTGCTTTGACAGCAAGCACTAGAAGTTCACTCCCTGCCATGTAAGGAAGTACTTTTTTATCTGTTTTAAGCCAATCTCTAGGTCCTGCCTGAGTGCTCACTAGTCCTAGTATTGCAGGTACTCATGAACAACAGTTCTGTATTTAGCTTATCCACTGCCTGCATGATTTAATCAACCCTAATCTTATTCCCTCCAGTCCTTTTTTTTTGATTCAGACTGAAGAGTTTCTACCTTTTTAGTCTTCTCTCATAAAGCAGCTTCTCCATCCCCTCAATCATTTTAGTTGCCCTTCTTTGTACCTGGAAGAGCACACTATCATCCAGAATCCAAAACATGTTGTGGTTTGTTTTGGTTTTTTCAATAAGCAAATGAATCTATACAAGTTTTGGATGTCTCTTCAAATATTTGCTGGCACAGTATCAGACTATTGTTTTAGTTGAACCTTGGCTCTATTGAAAGCTCTAGACAAAGTGTTTGGTATCATCACATGTTTTCCAAGTGTGTTTTCTAGTACTAAACCAGTGAGCTTGGAGGAATCCCGTGGGTTAGGGCTCTAGAAGGTAGGGGGTCCAAGAGAGCTGGTCAGTATTCAAGGACCACTTCCTCCAAGCTCAAGATCGGTGCATCCCTAGGAGGAGGAAGTCAAGCAAAGGAGCTAGGAGACCCACATGGATGAGCAAAGAGCTTCTAGAGAAACTCAAATGGAAGAGGGAGGGTCACGGTACGTGGAAAAAGGGACTCACCACTTGGGAGGAATATAGGAACGTTGTCAGGCTTCGCAGAGATGCAACGAAGAAGGCCAAGGCCCACTTGGAACTCAGTCTGGCAAGGGATGTCCAGGATAACAAGAAGGGCTTCTTCAAATACATCAGCAGTAAAAGGAAGACTGGGGAAACTGTGGGCCCGCTGCTGAATGAGGTGGGTGCCCTGGTGACGCAGGATGTGGAGAAGGCGGAGTTACTGAATGCCTTCTTTGCTTCAGTCTTTACTAAGGCTGGCCCTCAGGCATCCCAGCCCCCAGAGGTGAGAGAGAAAATCTGGAGAAAGGAGGACTTTCCCTTGGTCGAGGAGGATTCGGTTAGAGACCATCTAGGCAAACTGGATCCTTACAAATCCATGGGCCCCAATGGGATGCACCCACGAGTGCTGAGGGAGCTGGCAGATGCTGTTGCTAAGCCACTCTCTATCATCTCTGAAAGGTCATGGAGGACAGGAGAGGTGCCCAAGGACTGGAGGAAAGCCAATGTTGCTCCAATCTTCAAAAAAGTCAAGAAGGAGGACCTGGGAAACTATAGGCCAGTCAGCCTCACCTCCATCCCTGGAAAGGTGATGGAACAGTTCATCCTGGAGGTCATCTCCAGGCATGCAGAGGCAAAGAAGGTTATCAGAAGTAGTCAACATGGATTCACCAAAGGGAGATCATGCTTGACCAACCTGGTAGCCTTCTATGATGGCATGACTGGCTGGGTGGATGAATGGAGAGCAGTGGATGTTGTTTACCTTGACTTCAGCAAGGCCTTTGACACTGTCTCCCATAACGTCCTCATAGGTAAGCTTAGGAAGTGCGGGTTAGATGAGAGGACGGTGAGGTGGATCAAGAACTGGCTGAACGGCAGAGCTCAGAGGGTTGCGATCAACGGTGTTGAGTCTGGTTAGACTAGTGGTGTTCCCCAGGTGCCTGTACTGGGTCCGGTCCTGTTCAACATATTCACCAATGACCTGAACGAAGGGACAGAGCGTACCCTCAGCAAGTTTGCTGATGATACAAAACTGGGAGGAGTGGCTGATACACCAGAAGGCTGTGCTGCCATCCAGCGAGAACTGGACAGGCTGGAGAGCTGGGCTGAGGGGAACCGAATGAAATTCAACAAGAGCAAGTGTAAGGTCCTGCACCTGGGGAGGAACAGCCCCATGCACCAGTACAGGTTGGGGGTTGACCTGCTGGAAAGTAGCTCTGCTGAGAAGGACCTGGGAGTGCTGGTGGACAGCAGGCTGATCATGAGCCAGCACTGTGCCCTTGTGGCCAAGAAGGCCAATGGGATCCTGGGGTGCATCAAAAGGAGTGTGGCCAGCAGGTTGAGGGAGGTTATCCTCCCCCTCTACTCGGCCCTGATGAGGCCACATCTGGACTACTGTGTCCAGTTCTGGGCTCCACAGTTCAAGAAGGACAGGGAACTGCTGGAGCAAGTCCGGTGGAGAGCCACAAAGATGATCAGGGGCCTGGAGCACCTCTCTTATGAGGAAAGGCTGAGGGACCTGGGTTTGTTCAGCCTAGAGGAGAGAAGACTGAGGGGGGATCTTGTCAATGCTTACAAATATCTGAAGGGTGGGTGTCAAGAGGATGGGGCCAGACTCTTCTCAGTGGTGCCCAATGACAGGACAAGGGGCAGTAGGCACAAATTAGAACACAGGAGGTTCCACCTGAACATGAGAAAAAGCTTCTTTATTGTGAGGGTGACGGAGCATTGGAACAGGCTGCCCAGAGAGGTTGTTGAATCTTCTTCTATGGAGATATTCAAAACCTGCCTGGATGCAGTCCTGTGTACCTGTGCTCTAGGTGTACCTGCTCAAGCAGGGGGGTTGGACAAGATGATCTTCAGAGGTCCCTTCCAACCCCTACCATTCTGTGATTCTGTGATTCTGTGAGCAGTACCTGAAAAAAATAGTTCACTTAAATTAGAAAGGTGTGTCTAGTATTCTTTTTTGCAAATGTCACTAAAACTTTGTGATCTGTGTTGTCTATACTTCTCTCATATATCAAAGCATTTAGTAATTTTCATGCCTCCCGATGCAGATGGAAACCCTTTTTCTGCTTGTGCTTATCAGTTCTAGATAAGGTTCTGGGTACATTTGACTCGTCTGCCATGAGCAATATACCTTAAAGTAAAAGTAGGACCTGATTCCTCACTTAAAGGCATTTCTTGAAAGTTCTGTCTGGTACTTTTGATTATCCCTTTATCCACTGTTTTATATTTTCCTACTCCTTCACATTACCATTCATTTTTTCTGCATTAGCAGTTTCAGCAGCTGGTATAGATATAGACCTTTCCACCCACCCAACTTACAATTCCCGTAAATCTTTGTATACTTCCTTCCTCTGCAGATGGAGGTATACTGACCTGTAAGTCATGGGGATCTGTCTGCATTCTTTCTTCAGTCACTTTTCCTCAGAGTGGGTTATTTCTTTAAATTTATGTTTCTATCCAGGGAGCTTTAAACTGCACATCGGGTTTTTGCAATCTCTCTGTGTTCTTCTATTGTTTGTTCCAATCTTAGAATATAATCTATATGAACCATAATGTCTTTGTTGTCATCAAAGATTTATTCCCTCTTGTTTCGAAATACTTCAGGCCCAAGGTGTGAGCCAAAAGATATTTTGGGTAAACAGAGTCTTAGTAATGGCTGTTAAAAGTTCACAGACATCAATTATTTTTTGTGGAAAAATACCTGCCATTTCCCCTCTCCCCAGTGTAATGTGTCCAGAAAGTGTTCCCTTTCAACAATCTAGTTTCACTACTTGGGCCCTTAGCAGCTCCTATCCAGCGTACCTGCAATACTCATGTAAGTGTTGGTGTGTAGGGCACAGTTATGATGTCCTGGTCTCTGCTTATCTAAACTCTTTACTTTTAGGGGTTCCTTGGAGTAGACAGTCTGAACTGTCGTAACAGCAAAGCACAGTGGAAAAAACAGATCTTTAATTTAAAGCACCAAGTGCAACTCTCAGTGTATAGTAGAAGCTGTAAAGATACTTAAAAATAATAAATGATATATCATTTATCTGTCATATAGGGTAGCTCTTCTACTTCCTCTTATACCCTGTTAAGAGGAAAAAGAGACACCAATGATAAACCTGCCTGAAGTGAAGAGGTAGGCTGGAGATGCCCAAGAGCTGTATCTCATATTCCACCATCAGACAGTGGTGCTGTACTGGTTGATGCCAGGCAGGTGCAGTCACTCTGAAGTTTGTCTGGCAGACACAGGCTGCCTGCTGTCCTGGTGCCAGCACCCACTGTAGGGTCTCTCCTTACCAGATCAGGGAGAACCGAGGCTAAAACTACCTTAGTAACAAGGGAGGCGTTGCCAGTGCTGTGTGCACACCAATATGCACACATGGCTCCTCACAGACATGCACACATACGCTTTGACTCCTCCTCATGGCCAAAGATGAAGGATCTGCTAGTGCCACACCAGTTTACACCAGTGCATAGTTTGAGCCAGTTTGTCTGAAGTCCCAGCCCTAGTCTAAAAACCAAACCAAAACAAAACAAAACCCTTTCTGTTTCTTGTGAAGGTAGTAGTGTTGATTTTTTTTTTTTTTCCCAGATTCTCCACTAGACTTCATAGCTCAGTGAAGGCTTTGGAAAGACAGATACGATGTTTTTAAAGTGTTTTTCTAGAAAACTCCTTCCCCCCTCCCCCAGCTTTTTTGCTGGCAGAGGCCATCTGCAACATGGTGTAAGGAAAAGAGAACAAAATACATGGACTCATTAAAATGCCTTGTGGATAATATAGTCTAGCTGATGCAGCGTGGAATGCTGACCTGCATAAGAGTGGAGAACCCACTCGTCCCTGAAGTGGCACACCCCTACAAGTGCCTGGACATGGAGAAAGGTATGTAGGAGGGCTGAGTTTAAAATAAAAAAAGAAAAAAAAAGAAAAAAAAAGAAAAAAAAAAGAGGTCCTGCATAAAATGAAGAAAGCTTCCATTTCTTTCCCTTCCCCTACCATTTCCCAGGCAAAATTAATACTTTGTTTTTTCTTTTGGTAATTCTCTACCAGGATCTTCTGTATCTTATAAACCGGGTCCCTGGCTGCTTTTATAGAGGCACTCAGAAAGATGTGGCCATTCTTGGTGCTGTAGATAGTTGGTGAGCATTTGCTCCTTTGCAGAGATAGAGTTATCAGCAGAGGTAGTATTCTCAGGTGTTCTTCCAGCCTTTGGAAAATAGTTGTTACTGTAATCTGTAGGCAATTTTCCCTCTAATGCCGTAGGCATGTGCTTCTCCTTTTGTGGCTGTTTACCAATTCTCTAACAGATTAATAGGAGAATAGTTCACTCAGTGACAATCTGAAACTTTAAAACACCCTCAAATGCCTCATTACAGACCAAATAAAATAGTTTGTTTTCTGTGAATGATTAGTCCCTCTCATATCTTCCTTGCCCCGTTGCTTTCAAAATGCTAATCTCAGGGTGCATTTATTTGCTTGTGCCAGCCTGTTTATAGCTACTGTATCCCTTTGGTGAAAGCTTACTGTATCTTCCTCATTTGCAGTAATCAGTGAATTTCCATGATCTATAATCATAATAATAAGTCAGTTGAGGCATGTTTTTCAGAAAACTAATTTCAGTTTCTAGGGCTAGGCTGTCATCTCCACTTCTGTCACGTTTATGTGAGATGAAGCAAAATGAATCATGATGCTGGACAGAGAAGTATTTGAAAGAGCAGGGCTAAAGAGAGAAGAATCTTTCACAGCACATTTCTGAAGAAAAGAGCTACTCAGCTGTACTGCAGCACGTTTAGTCTTTATAATGGTTTACGTGCTTTTTGTTAAATGGTTGAAACATCATTATTATCAGGCCTTTTCAGGTCTTCTAGGTTGCCATAAAGCAGCTTTAGGACCAGCATAGCTCACTTGAGTGAACTTCGATGCATGACACCCAGCCACAAGACGTACACTGCAGTGCCTCCCTAACAGCCAAAGAAACAATGGACAGGAGAAGATGAGGTGGAAGTGTGTCACAACAGAGGTGTAGCCAGGAGTTCACACTCCTTCAGCTCCTTGCCTCTGTCAGAGGACTTACGTAGGAATACCACCTGTAAAAGAAACATGGAGAGGGATTTCTCGTGGGTTTTTTTTCCCCCACACCTACAGAGTCTAGGGAAAAAATCAAAGGACTTTCCACTGCAGGGAAGAATGCTCTTACTGGCTGAAACCCAACAGAGAGGAAGTGTAGGGTGGGAAGGACGCGCAATAACAACCATGTTTAGTTTTGGCCAGGGCACTAGTATTAAATCATTTGCACTTAAAGAAGTTTTGAGGTGCTCTTTGGTGATAAGACAGACATATGCAATATATTTGGTGCCCCCTTCTCCAGTGTCAAGAACTGGCCTCTTGCACTGCATGGCTTGTTGCTGAAGAAAAAGCATAAATGCTGCATCTAACCCTGAGGCAGTTTCCCAGCAGTTTTCAGTTCAAGTATTGATCGACTCCAGTGCTATAAGTGAGCATACCCTTAGGTAGCATGGACTTAATTTTTGTTAGCCATTACTGAAAGAAGTAGGAAGAGAATAGATCAAGTCAGCTAAATTTTTACTGATCCTGTAAATAATCCTTATTTAAGTACAACAGAATGTTGTAGACAAACACTGGCTATGCACAGATACAAAAGCATCACAAATTTAAAAGATTATTTCTGCAACATATATAATCTATAATATATAATAATTTATATTAACAAGTGTGACACAGAAACTTAGAATCATGGAAAATTTTGGACCGCTAAGGACTCTGGAAGTCATGTAGTCCAGCCCCTGACTCAAACTGGGTCCAGCTAAGAACAGAACTTTGGTTCAGTACCTTGACCAATTGAGTTTTGAGCATCTCCAAACTTGGAGATTCCCCAACTTCTCTGGGCACCTGCCCCAGTGTTTGACCTCCCTTATGGTGAAAAATTAGAATTTCACGTGTCCCAACGTGTGTTCTTTCTACTACGTACCTCCAATAAAAGTCTGGCTCTATCTCCTGTACCTTCTCCTGTTAAGTAGATAGTTGAAGACAGAAAACTTGAAAACAGGTAGCAGAGAAGACCTGAAAAGAGGTGAAAGTGATCGTAGAAATCACACAGAGTAAGGTTTTCAAGATGGCTAGCTGCATTTTTGGAGTTACTAAGTTTTGGCAGACAGAGAGAGCTTGGAAAGATTTGGAAATAAGATGACTTTTCACATGAAGGATCTTCATTTGCTGATGTGCTAGGGAACTATAAATCAATGTTTTGTGTCCATTCTCTGTTTCTTTTGACTCAAAACAGATTTTGGAAGACAAACTCTAGGGTCTCAAAGTTGTGATTTTTTGATATCGTCTCTAAATGAAGGATAGATTCTGAACTCATCGAGCACTGGGTGGTTTGGGATTTTGCAGAAATATGCAAAAGAAGAAAAGACAACTGAAAGGTTGGATATCAAGTAAAATTGCCCATCTGTGTGCTTAGAGAGCCAATATCTCAGGGAAACCTCCAGCTTGATTAGATCAGGAGGAGGCAGATGTGGACCTTTAGATGTGTCAGTGGACTTTCATTCAGCTTTCACGTTAAAGGAAATTAAATATTCCAGTAGGGATTTACAAAAGGTGCCTGAAGTTGTTTTTCTGCCCTGTACCTCTTCTACCTGTATATCTTATCTCTAAAAAATGAGGTTAGGAATTGCTAGCACCAGGCTTTCAGCAGGAGGAACAGGGACTGTGCTGGGGCTGTGTGGTCTCTATGAGGTAGAAGCAAAACAAAGCACGACATGGATGGGCTGCTGCATGTCACACAGAGGTGGGCCCTGTGCTCAAATTGCCATTGCTAAGAAAGGTTTTACAGGCCGAAACCAGTACCACTGTGCAAGTTCTTTGACTGGAAAAAGCAACTTTTAGCACATTTGTAATGAAAAAGGCTCAATTACCTTATGTTCTTTAGACTAAGTAAACCCTCTTCGATCTCTGAATTACCCTGTTTTGTTGTTTTTTTCCTTAGAACTCAGAGCAAGAAGTTAATCTAAAACCAGGGTGGCTGAGTGGTGACCTTCATTAAAGAGCTTGCTAACTTGGTGGCAGTTCCTGTTCCTTGTTGGTGCTTTGATTCTCTTGGTCACACCCAAATGATCTCTCTTGTACAGTTTTTAAGCTGTGCTTCAATTTGCTTTAATGCATGAGCTCCAAGGAAAGCCATTTCCTTTTCCTTTTATTGCTACTTTGTTCTGCTTTGTTTTCTTGAATTTGTGAGCAAGTAAACATACTGACAAGCAACCTTTAGGGAGTTTCTAAAGTCAGTAGAGAGGAGGATAATTTGTGATGCTGCTAACCCCCGTGTAGTGTTAACACTTTCAAATATGTCTAATTACATTTTAAGATAAGGATATTAACGCCATCAATCAGCACTGATAGCTCACTATCACAGAATCCAGCCCTTTGGCAACTCTCACATGTAATATAACAGCATAATTAATGGTTATAAAGACACCATTATGCGCAACATAGTATTTCTATCAGTTGGCTTGTAATCATTAAATACCATGAAAGTGAGGTTAACAAGCTAAAGACCCAGTCAGACAGTGCTGAGAGAGAAAGGGAGGGTCAGTCAGTCCTCCTTCAGCCCCCAGTAATGTGGCAAAAGGTATTTTTTTTAATCTTTGGCTCATAAACCACTG
Source organism: Fregata magnificens (assembly GCA_013389945.1). Taxonomy (NCBI): domain Eukaryota; kingdom Metazoa; phylum Chordata; class Aves; order Suliformes; family Fregatidae; genus Fregata; species Fregata magnificens. The sequence continues at coordinate 203,685 of WAAD01014541.1, forward strand.
AGAGAAATACTTGAGTTGTTTTCCACCACATTCTTCCTTGCTGAAAGTCGAAAGGTATCAGTGGATGCTTGTTCAGAAACAGAAAGGCAGATGAAAATGTGTGTGTATACCACCAGTGCCACCTAGCGTTGGTCGGTCGTGGAGAGGTGTAATGTTTCCAAGTAAACTGCTGCCTTTCAGACAGACACAACCTGACCTCATTTTTCCACCCCAAAAGGGGCAGGATAGTGTTGCTCCTGTATCGTCCTGTTTGCTGAAGTCTTAAGAAATGAAGGTAATGGCTCCTGAAAATCCGTAAGGCATTTTATTACACACTTCGGTGCTTATTTTGCCAGTAGGTTAACAGGTTGGCAAATGTTTAAGCATCTGTCTGTGTTTTCATGGAGACATTTAGGGTTGGTATTAACAGTGACTGCGTATGTGAATGGCATCTGAGCAAGGCTGAGAAAGGGACTGCATGGACAGCTAGGTTGTAGCAGGAAAATTGACTGCATATTAAATGGTGACTAAAAACCTTTTCTCTTCACTCTGTTTTATATGCCCTCACCCTAACTTGTTGGTTTTTCCTACTACAGCCTTGCACGTTCTCTGAATAAATTTGACTCTCTTATACTGACGTTGCAGCCTTGAGCTCGGTCCTTCCCTTTTATTTCAGAAAATAAACAGAGTATTTACTGTCGAGTTTAGAGAGAAGGTCTTGCGTGCACAGTAAATCAGAAAGAGCAGGAGTATTCACTTGTTGAGAGCTTCACATATGGACTAGTGTCAAGGAATAACAGTCCCTGACTGTAAGAATTCAGTCAGATACATGATCACTGGGTTTATAAGCTGTCTGTATGTTGCTTCATTTTAGTGTCTCCTCTGTAAAGACATGTTTCTTTTGCACTGCTGTGTTCTGGTTTTAGTTACTGCCGGGATCTGGGTATGGCAGCGAGGGAAGAATGGGGCCACTACAAGGACCCCATCCCGCTGTGGCTTCTCTCTTGCCCTTGCAACCATGCCGTGCCTCAATGCTTATTCCTAACTTCTCCCCACATGGCTGCCAGAAGGTGTGTGAAGGTTTGTATTTCAAGCCCAGCCATTCCCCCTGCCCGTGCTTGGGAGTAGTGTGGCAAAGAGAGTGGCAAAGCTCAGGACTAAGGAAGCTTTGTGTCCTTTTTCTGACGCTGACTGCCCTGTGCGATTTATCCTGCCCATCATGCACGTTTACACTGCAAACAGTGTGTGCATGCTACTGAACACAAGGAGCAATTATTATTAGTGACCTCAGATCAAATGGGCAACTGCATTACCCTGCAGTGAAGCAGGGCTTGGTGTCCTGGATGCAAGGCTACCTTACTGAGGCTCTGTGGCTTTGGGAACTTGAACTAGCATTTCTGAGCAGCACCAGACTTTTATCTCATAGACATGCCAATGCCTCTGATGCTGATGATGCTACCTCCAGTAAGGTTCTTCAGAAAAGCATAGTGAGCTGTCTTTAAAAAAAGAAAGCTATCTGGTCATTGCAGCACAAGGCTCAAAGCAGGCTAATTTACCTGCTGCTCAGCACTTACCTGGAATTTAAGTGATGCATGTTCAGAACTCAGCTGTGCTTGATTTAGCACAGAGATTTTTAACTCTGTGTTCAAGTTGAGAGTTCCTACATCACTATGTTGCTGCCTTTTACTTCTTCTGTTCAAGGGTCTTCAAGTAAATGCCTGGAAATATCAGGTTCAAGCTGACTTCTTGGACTAGATGATTTTTAAAGGTCCCTTCCAACCCAAATTGTTCTATGATTCTTAGTCCAGTGATACAGATTTGTAGCTGAGATGTAAAAGACTTGGCCATGAATCCCTTCAGCCTCAGTTTTGTGCATCTCAGAAGTCCCAGTCCACAAAAAGGATCCCACCTACCTTAGAAATCTCCAGGCTGGAGAAAAGCCTCATCTGGAAATCTTCCTTCATAGCTTCCAGGTTCTGAGCTAGAGCTCCAAACAGCTCAAGCAGCTCATGATTAGCTATGTCGTGGCTTCAGTATCTTGACAGTTTTGTATGTGTCAACTTGGAGAAATCTGGACCTCTTTTAAAGTATCACAGGTCTTAGGGTAGCAGCTGGAGGGAAGTTTTGAGGTAGTGTCATCTAACGTGAAGCTCTAGTTCCCAGAGGGAAGTTTTGAGACTGACTGTGACATCTAAATTGAAGCTCTAGAGCTTCAAAAACTACCCACCTGAAGAGTTTCTGAAGTAGTTTCTGAAGTACCTTTGAACATACAACTTCTAGCCATCTGTGCCTCAGATGCTATATCCTAGGAGTGTTGTGAGGATAGATGTTAGATAGCAGTGCTCAGATCCTACAGTAAAGAGGTCTACATCTTTTTCTACCTTAATGTACTCATTTTGTCAGGGCTTTGATAAGTCTGTTGTAGCCAAGAACAACACTCTGTAGTGTTGGCAGGTCAGTCAAGCTCTCAGGGTTTGCAGAATGAGCACGGTGAGATCCTTTTTATCACACTTATGTCTCAGTACCACTGAATGCAGGAGATGAATTGCTGCACTATCCATTGCTTTCCTGATTGTCCCACCCAAGGGCAGCCTGTTTCTAATTTGAAAGGAAAGGTCCTTACCTTGGATCTCCACTGGTGCCTATGTAGAGCTAAGAGTTTCCGGGAATTGTTTGTTAAACTGTATTTGACCCTCTAGGGAGATTCTTAGATGGTTTCTTGGGCAGCAACACTTTCTGTATCCAAACTGCTGTTTGTTTCTTGAGTGCTCTACACATGGAGACATCTCTATATGATGTTGCTGATTGACAGCACGTACCGTACACCTCTTCCTATCAGCTCCTGCATGGTCCCATAACTGTCATCTCAATCTGTTTCCCAATACTACCACCTTTTGAGTATGAAATTCCTTAGAGCTCTTTTCCTTTTGACTTTACCTAGTTCACACACTGCTAGCCTTCCTCTTAAGCCATGTGTCTCTGTGATCATTAATACCAGGTGTGTGCGTGAATGGATCACTCAGCAATACAATTTTTGATCCAGATCCAGTGCTGGATTTCTGTCACATTTCTGTCAAATTAGCAAGAGCTTATGGGGTCTTTAAGCTTTATGCCAACTTTATGCTGGCTGTGGAAGGACAGATGATGCCTAATCTGAATGAAGTTAAGCAGGTGAGGACAGCAGGTGACACTTGACTTGTCATAGAGCTTGTTGGTGCAAAATTAACCCATCAGAGTGATTTCTTAAAGAACTGTGAATAGGCAGATTCATTTCTTGCCAGATCAGAGTTATAGCCAAACCATGTTTCTGATGTGGTACAGGATGCCCTAAAGCTGCATGTACTTCCTGATTAAGTTATGGCTTTATATGAGCATAATACCTTTCAGAAAAAGCCTTGTTTCCATTGTCATCTTAGAAATTCAGTAGTGAAATGAGGTGTTTTTCCAAGTGTTTAAAAAAACAATACTGAAGTTTACTGATCAATAAATCAGTACTCTATTCTTCTCTCAGGAGTGGATAGAGATTATTGCTCTCCCTGATACAAAGTTTTGGTGACAGCGTCTTTGTATCTTTTGCTTCATTCATTATTTGAAGGTTTTTACCTTTCTTCTGCTTGGTATTTAGAATGAACGAAATGATACTTTGAAGCAGTAGACAAAAATCAGATTTTATTGTTCTTTTAAATCAATATTTTTAAAGAGTACTAGAATACATTTTTTTTTTAATGACACTATTAGTCCTGCATGGCATTGCCATTTTTAGTCGAAGCTGTAATTCATATAATAACAACAACAATGGAAAACATCCTTCGGCAAGATGAAATACAAATGATAATGCATCCTTCCATCACACTTTGGCATTTCTATCAAGACTTGGAACTGCAGAGGCCTGTGAAAATGAAAGATGCTGAGGACCAGCACCTCAAAATGGACCCAGTTTCAATCTGGGGAAAGGATGGTCAGAATCAATTTTTCTTGGCTAGATTAAGAAAGTTTCTAGGCAGAAGACAAAACCTATAGGTGGGTGCTAGTGAAAAGAAACACACTACCCTTCTGGCAATGCACTTCCTGAGACTTGTTGAAGGTTGCGATGTCCTTTTCTCAAGAGCATCTAAACTTCTTTGCTTTGTTTGTGCTCACCTGGACCATGCCCTGGCTCAGAGCAGATATTATTGCTTTTCCAAAAACAGATCCAGAATATTGTGGGCCCAGTCCTCCTCCCATTCTGCACAAAATTCTGATTTACCCGCTCCTAAGTTAAAACAGGTGAGAGCAATGTTAATGCCTTTGGCTGTAATCCTGACCTGCTGAAAGTGAAAACTCCCAAACTGTTGCTCAGATGACTGTTTAACCAAGGCCTACATCATTAGAGTACTTTTTAAACTCATTTTTTGGAAGGAACCTAACTTCAGACATCTTATCTTTTAAGGAAACTCTGGTAAAGACTCTTCTCGCAAGAATCTAGAATCACAGATGTGGAAGGCTGGAAGGGCCCCTGAGAAAGAATCTTCTCCATACCTTTGCAGAGAGACAGGATCCTGGTATGCCCTGACCTTTTCTCAAGAGATATTTGTCTCACTGGTTGCTCAAAAGCATTCAGTAAAGGCTGTTTTGCGTCCTCTTTGGGTAGCCAGTTCCTGCCTGTCACTCACCTTCCCAGTGTTTATCTAGCTCTTTTTTGCTGGAAGCTAAACCACATTGTTCCCATCTTTTAATGTAGACAGCCATTTATGCACTGAAATACACATCAGCATCACAAATGGCTTTCTGTGATTTCTATACCTTGAATGTGTCGATATGAAATGTATAATTTTATTTATTGATTGATTGATTTTTTGCAACAGCATCACATATTTACTTTGTGGTCCATAAAATCCAAGATCCTTTTTAGCAGCCTGGTTAGTTATTCCCTTCTTTTATTCAAGCATTTTGTTTCTCTTTCCTAAGTACAATGCTCTCTTCTTGTCTCTACGGTGTTTGTCTTGCTGATTTCAGGCATTTGTTCACTGTATGAAGATCACTTTGCATTGCAGTACTGTCAACCCTCCAGCCTGGTGCCTTTCACAAATCCTGTTCTTTGAGCTGGAACAAGAATAATGCATAGGACCAGATTTAGGATATTATTTGCAAGAATCAGCCTAGAAAGGTCGCCCCTAGTCTGCCTCCACTTTTACAATTAAGTTTGGAGAACAATTCTGAGTGTTTTTTCTTGGTATTGCCCATTCACACTAAGACTATGTTTTCCTGGTTTGTTCATAGTAATGGCATAGATGACAGTGTCAGAAATCCTACTGACATCAAGATTCATATATCACAGTTTTTTCCTAATTTGTTTGGCCAGATGTCCTGGTAAAGTAAAATATAATAAACCAAAAACCAGGAAAAGTAAGGGTTTCACAAGTTTTGCTTTTGACCACTCCATTGGAATGTTTCTCAGCCCTTAACAAAATTTAGTTTTTGAAATAGGTGTTTAGCCATTTGTTTCAGAACTATTCTAAAAAACAAAGACATTCTGACTATTCTGTAGTTCTCTGAGTCTCTTCTACCCTTCTTTCCCCCACACTTTTTTCCTTCATAAAGTAGGTATGCCACTTTTCCTCCTTCAGTCCCTTAGGATCTCTCCACCCTTCATCACTTTTTGATGCTAACTGCTTTAAGACTGTTCTTTAAATATTGGTGGATTTCATCAAACATGACTCATGCAAGCATATCTAAGTCATCTAAATGTTCTTCACCTTTTGCCTGAAGATGGAACAAAAGGCAATATCAAACCAGCCTTCTTCACAGCAGCTGTTGATTGCTCTCCTTTTCTGTCAGGCATGGATTTGTATTCTCCTTTGCCTCCCTGTGCTTCTCATGTATTTTGCTTATTTAATTCTGTCTTTTGCTAGCTTTATCTTGTGCAGTACTCTTTTTTTATTATTATTTATTGTATGTTTTCATGCTTGGGCTATTCCTTTATAGTCATCTACAGCTATGTGTCTTGTTTCCACTTCTTTTTTAGCAAAGCCGTTCTGATATTCAGATCTGCAATGAACTTCCGATACAGTTGTAATATTCTCTTGCAGTGCTTCTTATCTTTCACCTGCATTGGGACACTTTGTCATTGTGTCTTTAATAAAGTCTCTCTCAGTAGTGCCAACTCTCAAACAGTACACCTTTATCCCTTGGATTATATTCCTAACAAAATCTTCCTGACAGTTTTTTAGTTTATTTTTGTTGAAGTCCATTGATCCTTACTTTCCTGCTTTCATACCATCCTTTTCTTAGCAAAGTCTTCTTCTGTGATATTTTACAAGTGATGTTGAGACTTTCCAGCCAGTTCTCCCTAGTTTAAATGAGGGGGGAAAAAATCATTTCCCCTAGTAGTTTGTTTCCCCAAAATGTGTTGTTTCCATCTTAGCTTTTAGTTTGAGTGCATCCCAGATGCCATCTTGGCCTTATGTTTAAGCTAATTTGGCATAAGCGCTCTTTTAGGGAATTGTATATATGTTTAATCTTGCAACAGGGAAATGGGTTCAGAAAAGCTTCTACCCACTTAGCTTATGGCAGTGCTACCAGGGTTGCTGCTCCTCTTCTGTGTGAAGCACTCTTACGCGCTCTGATGTTAGGTAATTTGGGAACTAGGGCATCATCAAATGCAGAAGCTGTTTGATGAGCTACAGTTGACTTTTGCAGAGGTGGGTGGCACTAAGTGCTCCTTTGGTTGGCAGGAAAAATTTGACTAATGGGAGATATACATATGCATATATAAACATGCATTCCAACTAAGTTATGGATTGTCCTTGTCTTACAATACCATCCTTGAAAATATCATGTGGTTAATTCCAGTTTCCTGTTCTTACCAATTCTGTACTTTGTATGTTTTAATCCATTCCCAAGTACAGCTGCATTCATTCTCTGCTTCCAGCTAAGAATCTGTAATAGGCTGCTGCTGGGAAATCCCCCTTTTTTTTCCTCCTTCAGAACTTCTTGCTACTCTGACTCTTCTCTCCCATCTGAACTTAGAGCAAGCACATACCATTTTCTCATATGTTTTGCAGCCCTTTCTTCCTTTTTTCCTTGCCTGTCATTCCTGGTCATGCTTGATACTAACATACCAGTCCTACAGATTGCCCCATCATGTTCCTATAGTGCTGGCAGTTTCATCCATGTACTAAGATTTCAAATTCTTCCTGTTTTATTAACCACATTCTTAACATCTGGGAATAGATGGCTGAACATACTGCCTTATTGCTCTTCCCAGTTTGCCTTGTTCTGTCAGCATCAGCTGCCTGCTTACAAGGATGATAGTTTTCTCTTTTATGTCAAGTCTTCCCATCACTCCCCTTTGGCAGGATACTGTTCCATGTTCAGTAAGGCCCGTGCTCAATACTGCCCAAGTATCCTTGTATCCTGTGTCCTCAGAATCCATGCTTTGGAAATCCACTCTGTGCAGTCAATGTTGTGCGCCAATACGCAATAATAGATCAGATTAAAGCAGCTCTGCAAATCTGACAGGGAAATGGGCTAGCCCAAGCACCATTTATGCTTGTTTGCCATTTATACTGATAATTAAAAACTAAGGATAGTTGCACGTCTGCCAAGAAACAAACTCCCTTGGTTGAATGGGTGAGAAGAATTTTGCAAGGCAAGATTAAACCATGCTCCCTTCTCTGCCGGGATCCAAGTGTCAACCTTTTGTTTGTGAACTGAGAAATTAATTGCTCCATAATGGAATGAGACTTTAAATTAGTGAAAGATTGTGTTGTCACCTCACTTTCTGTGGCTCAGCTGGCAAAACTATGTCCCTGATTAGCTAGACCACAATTACCCTGCATCATTTCATCATTCTTCCCCAATTACGTTTTTCATTCTCACAGAGCATCCTATTATCCCTATTTTAAAAACATGAATCATTTACATCCATCATCAGAGAGAACTGGAATCTTCACCTCCGGACAGGCCTTGGGTGCCTTCATGTGATGTCCAGTATTTCCCTGGGGACTATGATTTTCTGGGCCATGGGCATCTCTTCACTTGAAACTTGACTGAGACCACTGAGTTCATGTCAAAGTGAACCATCTCAATTTTGGCTACTCTTCACTTGCACACTATTTCAGTCAGCTTTGGAGACCAGAGATCATCTAAGCTGTAAAGTGTATAGCATCTAAAGCTGTAAAAGCAGTACAATAAAATGTCCACTATTCTGTTTGTTGTTGCTCTAGCACTACCAGAAGTTGGCAGAATCTTCTGAAAGAAAATCTGATTATCTTGCATCCTTTGGAACTCGTGGATTCAGAATACGTAATGAATTTAAACAAGTACTATCCTAATCTCTCCGCATCCATTTGGAATTGCCAGCAACCTGTATTTATCCTGAAACTGCCTGAGCGTAACATATTTTTTTGTTTTGGTTTTCTTTTGTTGTTGCCATGGCCCTGCTGCCTACATATATGGTTCCTCTCTGACCTCTCCTCCTGACCACACCTCTCCCCATTCTTTCAGAGTTGAACAAATGCAGAAAGGGGAGAAGAGGGAATTGTAGACCGTTTCAATCCTTCTTCCCCTTTTTAAGGGTATCCCCTGTTGTATGACCTCCATGGGTCTTCCCTCCCTAGCAAGAAACACAGCACCATGGAAATTGGCAAGCTTGCTCAGATGCGGCATCTTGAGCTCATGGGAAGAGTGGTCCACCTCCAGTGACAGAGAACATGCAGACTTTGCATGGATAGAGGCGAGGTTCATATGAGTAACAAATGATCTATGAGTCTATTCAGAAGAACCTCTGGGAGCAAAGAACAAACTCACAGGGACATCTCTGTATCATGGCATTTCTTGAAGCATCAGTACTACAACACAGTGCATTGTCTGGCTCTCCTTAATCTCCTTTATAACCTGGAAGATCTAGCTGCAACCTGTCTAACAATTATCAGAGAGCGAACACCCTTTTATATCTATAAGAATCTGGAAGCCAAAAGAACCTTCAATGATTTGCTTTCATTTTAAAAGATTTAAACTAGGACCCTATTCCTCAGGTGATCCTTAGCTGGTCACAAGTTTCAGGAGTTTAGAAGCAAAATCCTAAATGCTATAAACAGTTGTATATCTTTGAAAGGGTAAAAATCACTACACTGGTCTTAAAGGAAAAAAGAAGAATCTTGCCAATCTGTCTAATGCTTTTAACCTTTATCAGATAACTTTTGTGGTTTATGGTACAATTACAGGAAAGGATTAATATTTATATAATTAAAGAAGATTTATGATGTTCCTTTTGCATAGAATCAGCATATCAACCTGTTCCTCTTTTCAGACAGTGAATATATTAAAACTGTTAAGTAAAACCAGGCCTACCACTCCATTTTGCTAGAGATCACATCTACCCATTAAAAATGAGATTTACTGCTATTTACAAATGCCTCTCTGTTATCAGTTCAGCAGTCAGTTTTATATGCAGGTTATTGCTCTGACTTTTAGTCCAGAAACTAAGCCTGTTCTGCTTAACTTCCCAGCAAAAATGCTGTCAAAAGACTTTCTGGATTCTAGGTTATATTACATCAGATTGGCTTCTGTCCTGATGTCCTCATCAATGCACTCTGTCATATTCTTCTGACAGTACTCCTTTTTAGTGAACCCATGCTGATAATTTCCCTTTTTAATGAGCCAATTCCTCCATCTCTATAAGAAGATTCCCAAATCTCTCTTTGGGAGAAGAAATAGGGTAACAAATCTCTCAAATGAGATACTTACCTTACCATTAAAATGTTTCTAAGTCATCCCATTGCCTCTGTTTCCATGCTAGACCACGGAGAGAGAGAGAGAGAGAAGTATGCAATGCAGTTGGCTAAGTATTTAAGGAGAGGGGATTACTTCCTTCTGTCACACTGTAACCCTCATGTCTATGGGTGACTTTTATTTGGGCACCTTTGGTAAGGCTTGGAGGTTTGAAAGCGGGATGATACGCTTATGAGTACACAGTGGTAACAATTACCTAGTAATTACCTATCTTTTGCTAATACTCCCAGTAATGAGCTGAGGTGAACGTACTATTAGGCTGACCATTAATATATTTACCACTCCCAGGGCAGTCACGTGCAGGGTCTTGGCTGGTCAGGCACTTGTCACGTGGGCAAATGTCATTCTCCAGAGCTGCTTGCAATGGGCTGACCCTTGATCTTGCAGAGCTGCCATTTCCTCCTTTGCTTCTTCCATTAGCTTTTTTATCTTGCCATGTCTCTAAGGTGTTTTTTTTTTAAATCTCTAATGCTTTGGCTTCTCTGCTTTAAACTTACTAGTACTGACTTTGTCTCATCTCTTCGTCTTTTATTTGTTTCTACTTTCTCCCCTTGCATGGCCTATGGCCTACAAGCTGTCTGTCTTAAGAACTTAGGTGGTAGGATAGCTTTGGCTCATTGTTAAAAATCTTTTGGTAGAAATAGGCCCTAGATCACAACATCCCCAAAACATGTCTAGGTGTTGGCTCATATGGAAGCGTGAGTGATGGAAAAGTAGTCCTGTGTCTTCTGCAGCCAGAGGCTGTAAGGAGAGGGCTTCAGAAAAGATGGTAACCCTAGGAAGATCCTCCTGAAATATGAGCTCAGTTTGTCAAATTTATTATCCTGACCAGAAATATAGGATATAGTCAGTATCAACAGCTCAAATTGATGATGTAAAAGAGGGAAGGAGGAAAGAAGGAGAAAACAGAACTTGGAAATTTCTGGATGGAAGCTGACTTTAAAATGCAAATCCTCATGAATATTTACTCCTAAGACTAGGGTGCCCACTTTTGATTTCTTTTGTGTATTGCAATTATAGTTGTAAACCATAGTATAAGAAAATCTCTCTATACAGATCACAGAAAACTTGCCTATGGGGTTCTCTTGCCTATTCTCTTCTCTGTTCCTCTGGCTAGTTGAGACAGTCTTGCAGTCTCCTAAGGGGCAATGCAGCAGTTCCCGAGCAGACCTTCCAGGGTCTAAGGTGTTCCAGACTTCCTGTTGTCTGGCCCTGCATATATTACTATGCACTGAAGTTACAGAAACAGTATGGGCAAAACTGCATATATTAAATGGTTTGCTACCTGGACAGCGTATTTAGAAAATGATGACTTTAGACTGTGTGTTACAAACAAAACTCAATGATAGATGAACAAGACTGAGGATCTTAAATCACTATTTTCTATTAAATAATCACATATTTAATTGCTCTATTTAGCTTTCTAAATTGCACATTTCATTTTGGATTTGATGAAACTGGTATATTGCCTATTAGTTATGAATCCAAGAACAGTCAGCACATTCTAAGTGAATACGCTGATTAAATAGGAAAGAATAACTGGGTCCTCCTACATAGACCAGAAAAGAGGAGTATTTTCTTGTGGTGAAAGCCCATTCAGCTTCCCACAAACCATCTATGTGAATGCCCTGTATAGATGAATGTTATGGTTCTTAGCTCAAAAAGGGGTGTGTGGAGTGATTATAAAAACTTCAAGGTTTTACAGTTGGAAACTTACCTGCCATTGTCTTTTATTTCAGTCTGTCATTTCCACAATTTTAATTCTATTTATGCCTTAAAAAAATACCCAAACCTCTTTCCATTTTTTTGTTTCACTCATCTTTTTCTATAGACAAGTCAGGAGATTGGCAGCTTTCCATTAAAAGCTGTTCCTGCTTGTGCTGCTGCAAAACTCTGATTCTGCTGCGTAATAATTTTGGAAAAAGAAAACCTCAAAGTATAATTTCAGTGTATTGGTCAAGTATTTCCAACAATTTGTAGAAACTCAGTACAGTTCCCAATGGCATGACAACCAACAAATGCATTTATCCTAGTTCCTTCCAAGGAAAGAAAAACCTGGGCTTATTTTAAAAATTGGCGGAAGATGAATGCTTCACCTCCACTGCAGATCAGTGGGAACAAAGTGCTTATTTCCCTTGAGCACCTAAGTCCCTTGGCCTCCTTGAAAACCCCAGCCTGCACAGAAATTGCCTCTAAGACACTATTCAGGGATAACCCTATTGAAGGTGAGGAGACAGTCCTGCCTAAGATCTGTCTCCATATAAAGTAATGAGAGCCTTGAAATCTGTCCCCCAGCTCTGCTAATCTTGCTAGGATCAATTTGTTCAGATGTAAATGGCTGCCGTTCATCGGCTGTTTAATACTGAAGCCCCACAGTACCTCTCATTAATAAGGATGCTCAAAGAAAACATGCTGTGCTTTTATTTGTACATCTTCATCTTCTTACTCATTATAAGTAACAGTTTTACTGAGTGTTTCAATGCCTAATCATGTTGTTGTGGGTTTTTTTCCCTTCCAATCCATAGTTGTGGTTTAATATACCATTACAATTTAAAGCCCCTGTAAAGAAAAAGTGGTTCTTATCTGCTGCAGAAATGACTTTTGTTAAGCATGTTCTGACAGTGTATGGGAGCGTGGAGGTACTCAAGGAAAAGCTGTAAATTGTGGTGCTGTTAACTGCAAGCATACTAGATGGCACAGAAGCCTCAACAGCTTCAGGAATAATGAATCAAAATGTTTTTTTGCATTAAAGCAGATTGCAAATAAAGGCAGCAGTGTTTTCAGATTGGCACTTGACTCCTGCTAAGCTTTGATCAGAGCTCTTGATAGGCATGCAGTCTGAGGGACGACTGGGCTCTTCCCCAAGGAGAGCGTGTCCCAAAGCTAGAAAAGACACATGCACCGTGACAGCATACACCTAGCAGATTGCAGCCTGATTTCCTAGGGATATTGTGTAGTTTGTCACCTTCTGTTCCAAGCCAGTTGCTGTGGTACGAAGATCTTGGCTGACTTATACTCTTAGAGAAAAAAGTCAACAGATTTATGTTTACTATCGGTTGTAATGTTCCATTATCGAATTCAGCAGCAATCTAATGACTGCAGAAGCAGTATAGATTAGGAAGCTACTAGATGCTACAGAAAGCCCATATGCCCTTGTTCTTTTACTTTCCTGTTTTTCTTTCTGCAGGATTGTCCTAAATAGGAGAGCAGTCCTCTCTGCAAAAGATCTAACAGAGCTCACTGCTAGCAAATTGAAGTGATATTCAGCCTAAATGTCCTGAATTCTCTTAATTGCTTTCTCATCTGTTTTCACCTTTGTGGAAATTGTAGTGAGAGAGTCACTAGTTAGTTAATCTTGATAATACACAATATGATACTCATATTCATAAAAAGCACAGGAATATAAATCAAGGCAGAATCCAGCTTATCAGATTCTTTGCAGCTTTAAGCTCACCTTTCCAGATTCAATCACAATCACTTAATTCCTGGGCCTTCTTACTTTCTGTGAAAGAGTGATGTTTCTCTGTGGTATTGCCTTCCTAAGTAGCCCAAGCAGCACCAAGTCTGTAAGGTGACTGAGAAAATGTATGACTCTTCAGTGAGTTGGTCACTTGTGACAGGTAAAATCCCTGCCAGCAGCAAAAGCAATAGTTAAATATCAACCAGAAGATAAAAATAAAGCCATGAACATGGGTAGAGAGTGGGTTAGATCAAGACTCATGTAGTGTCTCCAAGGCTCCATGAGCAAACATCCTGAGCAGCACTGCACAAGTTAACCCCTGAGAATTTATTTTCTCTAAATTGACCATAAAAGCAGTTTCCTACTTCACGAAAGTGTTTGAGACTACATAATTACCAGCTAGTCCTTTGATTAATCTTCTCAAGTTGAAGGTGGCATAAGAGTGTAAAGCACTCTTGTAATTTAAAACATAATCATCTGCAGCTTAAGGAATGCACTTGGTGGCCTACAGAGAGAGAGAAATCTCACTGAGGAACCCATTGAGGAGTCTTCTGGTGCTAATAGGTAGCTGCTGAGGGAGTCAGGGAGTGGCACAGATTCCCAGCGATCTTCGGCTTCATACCAAAGGAGGATGTGGACCGCTACTTTCCAAACGTTAAGATGAATCATTTGAGAGAGCACACTTAAGTGACATGTCCAGTCTCAATGATTATTTACAAATATGGAATAGCTGTGTACGTATTTGTGAAGCAATTGATTTTGAGGAAAAAGTACCAAATGCATCAAATAAATTATGAACAAGTTGAGTAAAATTCACCAGCCGATGTCAGATGTAAATTAGACGATGAGCAGTTTTGACTAAATCCTCTGCTATGTGCTTTATCCATTCTAAGCACCACCTTCCACATAACAGCACAGGGGTAATTTAACATAGTTATGTCCCCTTGATTCTACAAAAAAAGCAGTAGTTATTAGAGTTATTTTCAAGAAAAATCCCAGTGGTTAATAAGCATGCAATTATTTTATACCCATGGGCCTATTAACCTATCCTTTCTTGCAGGATTTATGCACAAAACTCTGTGGGAGCTTTCCGGGAAGATTTGCTTGTCTAGTTCCCATTAGAGTTAATAGGAGGTGTGCATGTAAATGCCTTGTACACTGATAGGGAATAACCGTTCTTTGAAGACTCTGAAGAAAATTTCTAGTTCACTCTTACTCCAGTGTATTAAACCCCAACAGACAGTCCACGGATTTGTTCTATTCTTTATCCGTCGCACTAAAGTCTTCAGCCTAGAAAACTGTCTTCCCATCCCTTTTTTCTTCTTCCTCTTACCGCTTATTCTTCCCTTCTATATTCTTCCCCTCCCACTTCTTCTCTTTCATTACTAGATGGACAGCTTAAGAATCTCCACCGATGTGAGAAACAACATTGCTCTTTTCACCTCAGCAGTGTTATAGTCTTTCAAACCAGAAGAAAACCAAGGAAATACAGTGTTCAGCTTGGTTCTTAATGCAACAAGTAATAGAGTGGTGCAATTCCTTCCCAAAGGAGGCTCTTGTTGCAAGATGCATGATACAGGGTTTCAAGGGGAGAGTGAACAAGTACTTGTTAGAGAAACCCATTCACTAGATAGACAAAGGATATAAGGATCAGGAAATCCCGGAATTGAACGTAACTGGCAGCTGGAAGAACACTCGGGAGAAGTATTACAAATGATTGCCCTCTTCTTTCTCTCCTTTGGCTATTTACATATGGCCACTGTTGGAGACAGGATACAGATCTGAAGCAGTCTACCTAGTTTTATATGATGTTGAGTGTTCCAGTATTAGTCCATGTCTTTATCGCACTGCATGCTGGCCCTGCACTTCAGAAGTTTAGCAGATTAAATCTTCAGGGCTGCGATACTGATGAGGAAGGGAAGGAACTGCCTGACTGTTGCTGGACCTTGTGCCTGGGGGAACATGTTGTACTGAGGGGCACTCCCCCAATACCTCTAACTTTTCCTGGTTATTCTGAAGTCTGAAGGAGAGATAGACAGCACCAGGCTGACCCTAGGAAAGGACGGGAGAAATAAACAGATTCCCTGAGGGATTTTGTAGGTGAGGAGGGGCAGCAGAATAGGGTCTGACACAGTGAAAGCAACTGTGAAATCAAGCTGTTAATGAGCATACGTGCTTTTGCTACGTGTCAGTGAGACTCAGCCCTGCAAACTGCTTCTGAGGAAGGAATGCCCAAGGAGAAATCAAAGACAAGGAGATCGTTGGAAAGTAGTAGTCTTCCTCTGATGGAGAGCTTGTCTCAGATCTCAAATACCATGTCTTGTCCAGCATGCTGCTGGTAATTCTTTAAGCAGCAAGGACAGCTGGAATATACCAGTTATAGATCCACTGGACTCCATTGAGCAAAGCTAAATTTTCCTCAAGGTCTTTGATGAAGTGTATCAATGCTAGGATTTCTATGCTACTTCTTTTGGCAAAGGCAAGAGAAGACTTCCCTACTGGCTCCAGCTATGGAGGTGAGATTTTTCCTGATTGGTTCTTTCTGGGAATGGAGCTACTGTTTTAATTCCTGTTGCTAAACTGTGGTGTAAGGTTGCTGTGTGAAGCTGAACAGATGCTGCGTGGCATCCTAAATATACCATATGTTGCAATGCGGGGGATGTTGATTCTTAAATGAATAATTTGCAGAGCAATTTAGAAACCTCTTGTGACAAATGATTCAGCTCTTCAGAGCTCCTCTCTCTTGATCTGTGTTTGAATAGCAACTAGCCTATAGTGCTCTAGTTCGTATTTGGATCTTTTTGCATGCAATATGTTTTGTTCACAATTGACTTACTTGATTTAGTTAACTTCTTTGCCACTTTACAGCATAGTGCATGAATCCTCAAGACAGGGCTACAGGTTATGTCATTTAGAAATCCAGTGCAGTGTAGGATTTGAGAATATGTTTCTGTATGCTTGTTTTATTTTGTTATTAAGTGGCCAATGAAAATATCACAGGTTGACTGTGGATCTTATAGTGCACTTGTATTTTCCTCTTTACCCCTCAAAACTCTGTCCCTCCTTTTTCTTCAGAATAACATAAAAGAAACAGATGCTTTGATTTTGCTGTTCCCTATAGTATTACAGAAGGAATGTGTGTCTCCTAAGGCAATGCTTAAGGTTGTTCCAGCAATTGCAGCTTCCAAAGGATTGCTGCCTTAGAAAGGAAACAGTTTTAAATTAAAAAAAAAAAATCCACCAAAAACCAACTTCTTTTTATATCTTTGGCTCCAAAAATGGATATGTAATTCATTGCACCTGTAGTCAATTACCCATTCAAAACAATTGCTATTTCACAGTGATTAGCTGATTTGCCAATATGAGAGGCAGCTGGGTTTTCCATGGCCAAGTAGTAAAGCACAAAGCAATGAAATCTTCTGAGCCCAGATTCTTCTCTTTTTAAAGCTCACAGAGAAATAATTTTTCTGCTTCAAAATAAGACCTCCTTCTAAAATAAAAATAGCATTATTTCATGTTTTAAATGGAAAATTGGGAGTAGTTGTTTTGGAGCTTTTTTGTGTATGATTATTGCAGTGGACAGATGTTCTCAGTGGAGACTAATTGCTTTACTCTTTCTAATGGACATTATTAAAACATTTGGGATACTGTGTGTCCTGGACTGCTGTGGCACAGCCTCTTGGTCCCTGGCTTCTCTAACTTTGTCATTGCTGTCATGACAAACTTTATCTCTCCTTGTTGTGCTTTTCAATAATTTGGCTTTTTCTGCCAGCTACTGAGGCTGAATGTTTGGTTGTTGAAATATGAGGAACTGTTTGCCATTTCTTGTGTATTTTATGCATCATATAAAAATTATGTTGAAAAAATACAAGTTTAAGGAAATAACCTGGCCCTACTTCCACCCTTAGTCATACTGATATGTAATGAGGTGAACTTCACTAAGTCAACGGTATTACACAGAAGTGAAATAGGTGAAAATAACTTAGAAAGGAGAACATATAAGGGATAGGCTATAGTGTTTAGATATTGACTTTTCTTTTTAAGAGGTGTAGAGTAATTCACTGCAGATAAGTGTTTGATGGAGTTACGGCTCATAAAAGTGGTTTTCCTCCATCTACTCCTTCTGGATTCATTCTCTGCATGGGACCCACTCTTATTAAAGTTGAGCAATGAGGTAGTAAAGGACAGTTAATGGAGGGAAAGCAAGTTCTCCCTCTGTTTGCTTTAACGCGTTGGTGCAGTTGTAAGGGTGAATTGTACTTTTGAGAGAGATCTCCAGGAATAGCCACAACTTTCCAGGCAAAAGTAAAGCTTTAATCTCTCATATTTCTTAAGAGTTTGATGATCATCAAATCAGATTAGCCTGGTATAATGGAAGATGGCAACTCCATGGGAACAGCTCTGTGTGCTGTTGGAGCAGGTGAGGCTACAGTACTCTTTGGCTGTCAGGCTTGTAAGAAAAATTATTGTTGTCTGATACTTAGGCCTCAATTCAGTTACCTGAGCATAGGCATCCTGTGCTGTCTGAGACACCATAAGGTATCCAAGGTGCCTGGATAGGACTAGCAGGTTTGATTAAAAAAAACAACCCACAGGATACCCATATCTTTCTGTAGCAGCAGCTAGAGATCAGTGGGGGTACCCTGGGGCATGAGTGGTGCACTGAATCAAGCCCGTGATATTCTGAGATCTCTTACATGCCTGAACAGTGAATTCCCAGAAAGATAGCTGAGGAAAGATTGGAGCTGACCAAGCAGGCAAAAACAAGAGCTAATTTGATGTCAATGACATTAATTTCAGAACTCTTGTCAAGAGATATTAAAATAAAAAGCAAGATCTAGGCATCAGTGAAGTACATAAACTTGAGTGTGAGATGTGATTCAATACACCATGTATTGATTGTAGTGATGTGATGGTACCTGATGGTATTTTTCAGACCTGGTAATCAGGAGTGAATCTAGTTTTCTGTATTTGATTGAATTCTCCCCTGAGAATTTCCCTCCTATTGCTTTTGAAATAGTATAGGATAGAATAGATCACTACTAGCAATGGATAAACTTCGAAGGCTGCTAAACCTGAGCTCAACTTGCAGGGTTTTTGGAGGCTTATTGGAGTTTTCAAAATTAGTGTGGCAGTCCTGTAAGGACAAAATGAGAAAAGGTCCTTTGTGAGGAACGGATTTCCTTCTAGAAGGAAATATTTTAAGAGACCTTCTCTTTATGATAATTTGGTTTTTTTCTTCTCAAGAAATTGGAAGTATAGTGACATTAAAGCATAATAATATAAAATGTAATTAAACTTAATTTTAAAAAATGCCATACACTGTGGTTCAAATTTGGCTTCCATTTAGTGCAATATGCCTACTGTTCTTCTTAGAACTATTTCCCTCTCTGTGCAAATCATGCAGTAAGTCGGCTTTTAAGAAAGGCATATAAGTTCTTGTCTTAATAAGAAAGATGTAATCAACTTTTGAATCTCAGCATGGTAGGGTCAGTGGGAGGAAAATTCTCCCTGCCATAGCAAGCACAGGATCCTTGTTGCTCGAACAGTTCAAACACCAGGAAGTTGCATGGTCTAAACAGTAGAAATCTTTCATCAGTGCTGAGTCCTCACCACTAACAAAGATGACAAACTTAAAAGGACATCTTTGCTTTTTTTCCTCCTCAACCACCTACTTACTTGTTTCTCTGATCTACATCTGAAAGAAGAGCTTGTTCAAAATCACTTTAAGATATGACAAGATAGCAGCAGATCTACATCTGAAGCATTATATTCACTGGATGCATTTTCAGTCTCCTTATAAAGCCAACAAAGGAAAACTTGCACAAAAAGTTTTGCAGTGATTGTAAGACAAAAAGTCCCCACCTTTCTTTTTCTATAGCAAAACTGACAAGAACAATTTTAGTAGCTAAAAACCATGGTATAATAGATGGCACCTTCTTCTTTGAGATGTCCTTTCTACATTTCAAGATGAAACTTGAACTACTGAACTTCTGCTGCAGGGTTCAGTGTGAGTGTTGTCAATCTCAAGGATTCATAATCACAAATCAAGCTCAAAAATGGTGTTGAGTTGTCGTGGTTTAACCCGGCAGGCAGCTAAACACCAAACAGCCATTTGCTCACTCCCTCGCAGTGGAATGGGGGAGGGAATCAGAAAAAAGGTAAAACTCATGGGTTGAGATAAAGAAAAATTAATAGGACAGAAAAGGAAGGGAAAATAACAATAATGATAAAAGAATATACAAAACAAGTGATGCACAATGCAATTGCTCACCACCCACTGACTGATGCCCAGCCAGTTCCCGAGCAGTGGCCACGGCCCACCGGCCAACTCCCCCCAGTTTTTTGTTCAGCATGATGTCATATGGTATGGAATATCCCTTTGGCCAGTTTGGGTCAGCTGTCCTGGATGTGTCCCCTCCCAGCTTGTTGTACATCTCCAGCCTCCTCGCTGGCAGGGCAGTATGAGCAGCTGAAAATTCCTTGACTCAGTGTAAGCACTGCTCAGCAGCAACTAAAACATCAATGTGTTGTCAACATTATTCTCATCCTAAATCCAAAACACAGCACTATACCAGCTACTAGGAATAAAATTAACTCTATCCCAGCTGAAACAAGGACATGAGTTAAAATACACATGCATGCATGCGCTCATACGTACACTGACCACATTATAGGAGCAATAAATAGTGGGAACATGGGAGGGATTTACTTGGCCTTCTAGTTTTAGAACTTTTAGAACCCCCTTGTTTCATAGGTTTAAGCTTTTTTCATCAACTATGGAGGGTAGAAATTTTCTTTTAAAATGAAATAAAATAGAATAAATATTCTCATATGATTTTAGCCATAAGACCCAACCTCAATATAGTAAATATGCCAAGAGCTGTGATAAAGTCAAGAAGGCTGACAACTCCACATCTTCTGAGCAAACCCAAGGCCCCATGTCTTAATGTGGTGGACCCTAATAATTACTGATAATAATTCAGGAAAGCTGCTTTACTAGAAAAATAGGAGATAATAAAAATAAAGTGAATTGTCTAGCAAGATATTTTGCTACTCAAGTGATGTTTACAAAGATATATATGTTTACATGTGTATATATAAATATGTACATACTATCTATATATTTGTAGATGAGCATGATGAGGCATACGGATATATATGAAGAAGAGTTTTCCTACTGAGAAGAGGTGGTGAGTATATATTTCCTGGATGTAACAGAATTTAATGAATGGATGTCATAAGTAAGTGGTTCTCCTCTTGAGCAAGGAGAGATAAAAGACACATTTTAATATTTTTCAAAGTCAGGATTTAAAATACAGAATTAAAAACTGAAAAAGAAGGTGACACTAACAAAAGGATATTGGGTAAGGAGGATGAAGGGCATCTTATGTATGTGGCTCTTTAGAAGTACAGGAGGCGTTATTGCACAGTACAGCTCAGTTCTTGACTTGTTTTTGCAGAGGTTCTTGGATTCTACTAGAGTGAAAGGATAATCCTGCTTTGGAGAGAAACCAGATGAATTTGTTCTTCCTCAAATCAAAATTCCTCCACCAATATCCATGAGGCATTGGAAGTCCTTAGTCCTGTGATTCCTATCACAGCTGGGAACAGGGAAACACCTCAACCATTTTTGTTTGCATTCCCTTTCCTGTACATTTCAGAAAATAAAAAGCAGGTTTTGTCTGCCTGAGTATTTCAGGAAACTATTCTGTGGATTACTTTCTTCAGTGGTAATCTATGGTTCTCTGTCCCTGCTACCCAGAGCAAATACAGGAGAAAATCCTAGCTCCAATCATCCTCTCTTCCTATTAGATTACTTTTTCTTACTATAATAACTGGTCTTTGACCTCTTATCCATTTAAAATGCAGCTGCTGAGTTCTTCTCTTTTGCCTGTTGCTCTGATGCTCTAAGCATACAACTCCTTTTTATTTTTTTTTTCCCCTTCCCATTTCACTTGCTGCCCTACCTTTTCCTATTCCTCACTGTACAATCTGTCTTACCTTGAAGGTCGTTCACAGCACTCTCTCCCTCCCTCCTTGTCTAGTCGAGTCTCTTATCTCGGAACATTAATTTAGCTTGCCTACAGTGAGTGAAAGTAATAAAAAATAATTGGTTATTTGCAATACTCCTAATCAAGGTTGTATTCATGTGTCTTTCTCTTTAAAGCTATAATATAATAAAAAAAAGTTGCTTTCTGTGAAATGTATTGGAATCCATTGAATCCGTCACTAGATAAATATTATACACAAAGATATTTGCTTTTCTTGCACTGAAAGTGTAGAAATACTAAACTTTAACTACTCCAGGAATATTAGGATGTCCACCTACTAAAGACAAGTTCCAATTTAATTCTTGCTTCTCTCACAGCAGAGTTGTCTGAGATCAGCATTTGTGGTTAAAATGGACATTTAACAATATGAATGATAATATGTTTAGATTGGTGAAGTCATGACTACTATGAAACATCTACATTTTAATTTCCTGCATTTGTAACCATTTAAATTGTGATCAGGGCACAGCAGTAAGAATGATATTGTGTTTAGATCCTGTCTTTCTAGACAAAGACTTCACTGTCCTTCCAGAGCTGCATGGTCAAAATTATGGCTAACTTTTACAGTAGAGTTCCTGGTCTTCTGCTGAATTATTCCAGCTGGAGAAGAAACTGGCAAATGAGTTAGTTGTCTTCATAGCCAAGTTTCTGTTATTTGGGGTAGACGGTCTCTTTTTCTGTTTCTTTTTAAAGGCCACGAATGCAAGCCTTTAACTTAGGAGGAATCAAAAAATCCCCAAAACATTTATCCAGGCCACAGCACCGACCCTCTTGGTCGGCAACCTGGCTTACATTTTCTGCTTTTTCTGAAGGCCAGACTAGTAACATTAGAGTCTAGGTGGTGGTATGCTTTCGTCTCAATCTCTTATCTTTTTCACTGTTGCTCAACAACAGTCAAGTTTCATCACTTCTCACACTTTCCTTCACACAAAATAATACTCTAAAGTGCTCTCCTTAATGTCAGTCCTTCATTTTTCTCAGAAGCCTTGCATTAACCTTTGAGTGGAAAACTGTACCTAACTTCTCTCTTATCCTAAATAAATATATCAGTTTCAATTAGGCTTAAGTCAGTCCATAACAGAAACCTAATGCCAATGCTACACCATTCTTACATGCCTACAGTATTTTGCAGTCCTAAAAATTTAAGTGTAAAATAACGGACATTTTCTATTGATCATAAACTCAATGTTTCAACTGCAGACTCATATAACTTTATCCCTTCCCTGCCCTGCCCTTCATTAGCATGGAGATTTCTCCTCAGTACACAGCAGTTGTATAGAAGGGATTATTTTGCAATTGTATTTGTATCTGAGTAATCTTCGAGAAAAAAAAAAAAATCACTTTTTAAGCAATTGGGAACTATTTTACTCTCCTATAAATCAAAATAGATGAGCAGATTTTAGTCTATTTCACTGAAAAAAACAATCATTCTAGGACTGAGACCAAGTATGGAGAATTCATCTTGAAACAGTGTTGTTTTTCAGAAAGGTAAAAGAAAATGAAAAGCAGAAAGAAGCCTTGAAATAACCTTACCTACAGAATGAAGCAAATGAATACGTTCCTGAGTCCTCTTTGAGCTATAGCTCTGTTTATGAAGCATGAAGCAAACCGTAACATGTAACCTTCGGCCTTGTGTTGTTCTTTGTGTGTTGTTGCTGACTTCTCAGAAGCTTCAGGTACGTTCTAGTTTAATGTCATTATCAAGCCTCCCATTCAATTCATTAGGAGCAGCCATTCATCCTGGCTCTTTGATGAGATGATTCCATGAGTCTTGTGCTGAGCAGGAGCCAGACTCTGCAAATTTTTTTTACTGGCACAAATAATTTTCTTTCTGAGTCCATTGGTGCGTGCTATTGAACAAGTGATAAGATAATACCATTTGGTCCCATGGCTGAAGCAAAGCCATACCCAAGATGACAACCAGCCAAGAAAATTCAATAGCACTGTGTGAATGTTTAGATTCTGAAATTATGCAAAGTGAATGGACTTCACCATAACGTAGCTGGTTTTACAAACTAGTTTTGCACTGTGACCTAACCATGGTAAGATAATGAATCGTCCCTATCAACTCAAGGATTAACTAATCCTGGTCTGACATCTTGAGAAACACTGCCACTCTGAAAGCTACCAAGCCGATTTTGTCCCTCGCATCAGGAAAGGAGGGACACATAGAGCTCCGCCTAAGTAAACACAGGCACGGCAGATGGATCTTGAGCGGTCTTTTCTGCCGTTGATCCATATATAACATGAGAATTTCCTAATGCTGCCGCTGAAATCCTATTTGCACAATGTAACATTTTCCTTTTGTTTTAGGTATAAAGGACATAAAACTCAAGGTAGTGAAAATAACATTTACAGCGTCGTTGGTTTTTTTTAAACCCCAGGGAAAAAGAATATCAGAGTTAAGGTTTTCTTTCTCTTTCTTTAAGTTATATTGTTAGTCATAAGAAAAATATGATGACAACTTGTGATCTTTTGCAACTCTTGCTGTAACACCTACAGAGAACAATGTAAAGCAAGGATGCAGTGACATGCCTTAAATTAGATCTCACTTTAGCAAGCTTCAAGAGGATATTTTATAGTAGCACAGTTTCAAAAAGCAATACATTCTGTGGACTTTTTTATAATAAATTGCAATTTCCGTGGCTGGCAATTCCCAGCATCCCTTCTGCTATTATTTTAGCAGCAGTACATCTTTGAATAAAATATTTCCTCCCTGAGAGTGCCTCAGATTCGTCTTGCAGTCTGGTCACAGCCTGGACTTGAAAGCGCAGGCCTCTGGATTATGCCAGGAAACACAGCATCGCAAGTGATTGTTTTCGGCCGCACTCTGCTGTCAACATACATTCTGTTGATTGGTATTAAAGTGGTCTTTACATAGCAAATACAGAACAGAAGAGTATAAAGTTTTTTCCAATACAGTTTTGATACTGATGAAGACTTTAAGATGCTGTCTTAATGCAAACAGTATTCGTAAACCATTAGTGAGATGAGGAGACAAAAAAACGCAGCCAAAATTCAAAACACATCATTCTGTTAGTTATGGACTTTCCAATTTCTGTTTAGCAAGGGGTGATGCAGTAGCACAAGCACCATATTTCCCAATGTTAGTCCTTTTGCTGAGTTACACATTAACATTCAGGTTCCAAATGAGAGAAGGCTAACTTCTTGTTACTTTTTACTGGTGGATGCAAATGACTTAGATTCAGCAAGTTATTTGAGCACACAATTGGCCATTGAATTAAATGGGACTTACTCACCCGCTTAAAACTAAACGTGCCCTGCAGGCTGAACACTATAACACTGAGATATTAAAAATAGATTAGAATACAGCAGTACAAAAGTTGAGACCATCCTCCATCTGAAGTACAGAAAGAATTGAGACGCAAAGGAACAAATCCAGCATACGATGTTTAATACCTTTAGGCATGATGGGGTAATAAGTAAGTTATTGTTTTCTGAGCCATTAAAGGAATGCATTGGGTTTAGAGATGTTCTTATTTCTAGTGAAATTTTAGTTTTCACAGGAAATACAGACAAGCTCTTCCTACGGCTTGCAATGTGTTTGCTAGAAACAGCCATCTGCTTCTCCTGCTTTCTCCTAAGGGGAATAAACTCCTTACATCTGGCCTGTATAATAGGACTTAGTGCCAGATCCAAGACCCAATGAAGTTAAATGATGTCTTTCCCTTAGTCAGGAAAAAATAAGGATTGTATTGCTTTTATAGCTAACATCTCCTGCTGCTTTTGCTGGTTTTTTGTTTTGAGTCTTATCTTATTCCAGATAACGGGCAGATGTTGCTGCCCGTATATCCTTATTTCTAGATTTATGCACAGGAATTCTCTTACCTTGCTGGCATAGATGCTCAGTACTATCCATTTTCCAAAGGGCTTTTAAAAACTTTTAATTGCCTTAGTCTTAGAGACAAAACTGCTTAGAAAATCCAAAAATTGACAACCAGGTGATAACTTAAAGCTTTCTAGTTTTTCCAGTTTCTTTACTTATTTTCTATTCAGATAATTATTTCTAATTTCTTTCAGCTTTAGATTTTTCCATTATTTTTTTTGTTTATACAATTAATCTCATTCTCTGCGTGTTTTGTCTACTGCTCAGCTCTAGAAGCACAAGAGCCTCGCACAGTCATTTATTCAACAGTGAACTTACTTTTTCTCTGCTGAGGACCTAGATTTCACAGATAATTTCAGACCACATGTAAGACAGAAATATTCCCTAGGGAGAAAATCCCCTAGGATTTTCCTCTCTCCTGTAATATCTTCCGTGGACAAGACTAAGTATCCATTTTAGCATAGTGACAGGTCTGAGGCGGTGTTACATTTGTCCTTACTATTTTTATGGCAGCTGGTAAAAGATATAGAGATGTGTGCCTCTCTTAACACAGGACAAAAATAAAAGTCTTACGTATCTAAGAAGACTTTATACCCAACCAGTACTGTTGAGTTGATTGCAGAAGTAGGTGGGGAAATAACATCAGCCAAAAAGTTACTGAAGTATAGCAGAGTGCATTATAATGCTGTTGCCATGGAGAATACTCTGTGTGCTTCTGTTATGCACCTACTTGTATATATTCAACAATTAGTGAGTTTGGTGAAAACTTTGCTGATTACAGATAAGTTTTCTAAAAAAGGATGGATGGTAGTAGACTATGGAATGGCTTCTACATGGTAAATAAATGAAGATGCTGCCTAAAAACCAGAAAACTGAGAGGAGTTACGGCAAAAGTTTATAATATTGTGGGTGGCTGGGAAAGGAGGAGGAGAGAATGACTGCATACTCGAGGAGAGCAAACAGAACTGGCCTGAGGCAGGCGAAGGCAGAGAAAGTCCTTCTCACAACGTGTAGTTCAGCTATCGAGTTCATACA